>JAJHSJ010000422.1:0-58321 GCA_021015155.1 Magnolia officinalis | reverse complement strand
TGTGTAAAGTGTAAAGAAATAGATTCACCAATGGATCCTAATAAAATTTGTCTCAGTGATGGTTATCTTCTAGGGATGTAGGCGTTCATAGAAAAATGATGGGATGCCTTATCGTCTGTTCTAAGTATCGGGATTGCACTGTGTTGCATCCTTGGGATACCGAATCATGGGAAATATTTGGAAATGTTGCATGTATTGCATAATATATCACAATCTGAGGGAAACATTGAAAAACTTTAGAAAGTTATGGAATTTTTAGATAAAACTTTAGGAAATGTTAAAAGACACATAATCACACACTTGTAACTTCAAACACTATAGAGAAACTACGCAAAATAGTCTTCCATTGTTTTGGGGATAAAACTATCCGTCGTCAACCACAAGCAATGTTCGAGTAATCGGTATTGCTATAAGTTTCTCTGGCTGGTGGTACAGAAACAATATCGTCATCACATATAATATCGCCGATAACCGAAAATGCGGGAAAACATGGGGAAATTGGTGGAATTTTTCAGTGAAACTTCAAAAGATGCTAAAATACACATTTGCATATTAAGGAATAAAAAATTATAAATAGAATGCATACATAATAAATTTCCATTTAATATGGGCCTAAAAGCATATGTTGTTATAATAGATATGTCCAATTGTAACCAAAGTGAGTTCATATAATAAAAATGTAGGTGCTATACAATAACTAGAACATGTAAAAGTAAATAAACTCAAACATGCATCTATCCATGATTTATATAATACCAATGCAGGTACCATCCATCCATGCATGCACACGCACACAAACATGCAATTTTGTCATACAACCATGTGCACATAAAAAAAATTAAAATGGATTTATTTTAGTAAACATATTTTTGGCGATATCAATATTGAAATATTATCGAAATATTGCCAATACACTGGTGATGCAAGCAACACTTGAGATTTACTCAGTCGAAAATACTGGTGATACAAGCGACTTTAGAATTTACACAGTTGAAAATATTGGCGATACATTGGTGATACTTAGTGATATATCGTCGATACCTGGAATTTCTGATACTATCAGTGTTATCGGTATCGCTAGTGTTCGCAATATCGATACTATTGGCCGATATTATCGGTATCGTAGTCCAGCGATACGAAACCTGGCGGAGGAGACTAAGAAATTTTTTATTATGCGTAAATATCCTAAAAAATCAGGTAAATTTTTTTTAAAAAAAAAAAAGAAGAAGAGAGAAACTTTCAAAAGGGTGGATTTCCGTACCTGTAGGAGAGATTGCCTTGATTGGAAGTTGCATTTGGTGGGCCATTCGAATCGAAGTGTGCTGTTCATAGGTTAATGCAAAGAAAATCTCTGATTCCCTTTTTTTCTTTCTTTGAATAGATTATTGCTTGAAAATGGAAGTGATTTCGAAAGATAATGTGAAAAAATCCGGAGAAATCTAGAGATTTGGGAGAGAATTTAGGGTTTTAGGGTTCCGGAAGGTTGGAACCCTCTCTGCTTCCAAAAATGGCTTCCGAGCCCTTTTTGATTGTGTGCGGATTTCATGCGAAAGCCTTTTGCGCATGAAGTCCCTGCGCTGAGATGCTAGGTGGGGCCCACCATGATATTTGTGAGAAATCCGCCACGTCCATCTGTTTTGTGAGCTCATTTTAGGACATGCGATAGGTTGGACTTCCCCCCATTCTTTACCTATATTAATAATGTTGAAAAGACATAAATATCCCAAGTAACAAAAGCCCAAATTCCACCTATATCCTAAACATAAATTCTAATCAAACACAAATAAGGAATCAATCTAAAACCCCAATATAAAGGCCACATCCACACATCCTTACTGTACGGCCCACATTTTGTCTATTGGCAATAACCATCATCCATAAAATAATTTTTGATGCAGCATAACAAAGGGGTTATGCATATAATTTGTCAAGGTAGCATATCAATGAGGGTTAACGCAGTAGACCCCAATTAATTGTACAACGCTTAGATGATGATGATGAAGGTAGTATATCATGGAATGACTTAAACACCCATCTTTGTTATATATAATGATAATTAATAGGGGCAAAAGAAAAAAAAAAAAAGAAGCCTACAATTGGTCATTCGAAGCCACTAAAACTATTAAATATTGAAAGGCCTGAGAATGGTTTTTAAGAAATCGAAAGGGAAATTTGGTTATTAGTGTGAACCTCTATCTCAAACCATGCCAAAAGAAGAGGTTTGATCCAATCAATGTTTAATAGTCGAATAGGATCGTAAAATTGCAAGAGGATTGAAATTGTAAATTCATAGTTTTATTTATTTATTTATTATTATTATTATTATTTTTTAAAATAATCTTTTACACAAAATATAGAAAAAATCTGAAATAATAGTCATAAAATATAAAAATAGGATACGATAAAATATTCAGGATTATATCATTCCTGTGTAGATAATTGTAGAATATTTTACTACTGCACATTGTTGGGCATTATTTTAATAAAAGTCAAGCTAAATGTGGTTATTTCTTTAGTTGAAAGATTTTGATGAAGTCATTATCAAAACTTTAGATTGAAAAACTTGACTGCAAATGAAAGAATGACATTATCAAGAGATTGATGTGATTAGAAGTCCAAAGGATTTCCCAAAAAGTCCAAACTCTAGGGACTGGAGAAAAAAGAAAAAAGAAAAAAAAAAAGAAAGAAAGAAAGAAAGAAGGAAAGAAAGAAAAAGGCTTGGATAATTAACATGTGAACTTAAACCCAAAAGAAGCATTGCCACCAACTTGGACTTCAAAATAATGTTCCCTCAAAGCATAAACCTTGTCATGCTTTAAAGACAAAGTCATAAAGGTTTCCCTTAAAAAACAAGTCTGTTCATAAGTTTTCATTATTATATAAAGAATCAAATAAACCTGAGTTTAAAATCACATAATGAAACCCTGGAATAACACAAATGGAAATCAAGATATGACAAAGAAAAGCCAGAAATTAAGTTTTTAAATTCAAGCTAAATCCTGACCACCATTACCCCAATACATATAGGTCAACATGATCGCAACTGTCCAAAAAAATTTTCCAGATAGGTCATAGTTCAATTTGGTGTCTTGACCAATTAAGATGCAAGAAATAATTAAAACAAGCTCCACAATTTAAGGTTGAAGACAAGATCCATTATTTAATTTCTTATAAAGGAGAAAAAACGATTGACCTAACCTCTTAAAAAAAAAACGATTGACCAATTTTAAAATATTCTGAGAGCCTCCATCAGTTAAAAAATATAAAAAGGAAGCAAAATAAAATTTAAAAAAGAAGAGAACAAGAATAATTTGAATCATAAATCGGGAATCAAATCGTATATCGTAGGATTCAAATCATAGAATCATAGGATTCATCCAAAAAGGGATTCCAATAGTTTTGCCTAAGATTCGACTTAGATAACAAATTGCAAATTGCAAAATGCAGATCATAGGATTTTGACAACTACGGCTACAATATGTGCCAACATGTCGGGACTATAGCTGTTGGATCTGGGTTGATGTTTCGCAATCCAAACCGTAATCCGATGAGATACAAAACACAATGATGGTTGCCCCAAAAATCTTCAAGACTGGAAGATTCTAAACTTTCCGTCAATGGTGCACAAAACAATGGTTCAGGAGATTTTCCATATTCAAAAGAAAAGAGTTCAATGATCAAGAGGTTGAAATATTACTCCCTCGTCCATGGTGAGGCCCATCATATAAATGTTTTGGATAATTCGAATATGATTCCAGATCTAGCGGCTATAGTCTTGATTTCCAGCCTTTTGTAGAATGATACTCGATACATTGAGACATATTGTAGCAAACCTCCCAAAAGAAACCAAAAATTTTCAACTGCTTCTCCTCCCCTCTCCCACGGCTTGCAACCCACTTCCTCTTCCATGTGCATTGCACGTGCCAATTTTACTAGTATTTATAATATGACTTATTTTAACTTCTGCATTAAGCCCTTTGGATAGTGGATCAGCTAGATTATCTTCAAAAGAAATCTATAAGACTTTAAGCTCACTCTAGTTAGCCTTCTTTCGAATGTAATGGTATTGAAGTTGAATGCGTTTCGACCTAGAATAACAAAATGCATCTTTGGACAATGTGACAACAATGTCATTACACAAAGCAAGTCCAGGAGCCTCTTATTCTGATCAAGCACAATCACATTGGGAAGATAATACGTTAGGCAAACAACATGCTTGGGTGGCCCAAAACATGCAATATACTTAGCTCAAAAGAAGAGAGTGGTGTGCAAATTTGCTTCATATTCCTGGATATGGATCCATTAGTCATCATGAGGATATATTTGAAAGCAGATTTAAGAGTATCTTTACACTTTTTTCAATCAGAGTCAGAGCAACCCTGCATCTCAATTGAATCAGATGCCCACAAACCAACACATACCCATTTACATGCTTGAGTTATAGAACTTCCTGAACTTTCTAGCGTTCTAACCTTGGATTATGTTAGTGAAGCCCAAGAAAACTAGTAAGAAATATTCAAATCCAACTGTGTGCAAGTCGGAGGAACATCAAAATTCCTAATGATGAGGCCTGGCAGAACTTGTTCATTTTGTCCATTTTGAATTTATTCATGGGGAATTATAACATGCTAAGCTTGTTACTGTTATGAATAGTTGACTCACTCAAACTACAGTTCTCCACTTGAAACCTTTTTGAGAAACTTCTTCTGATAAATCTAATGGCTTTTCGCATGATGTATTTGGATGCCCAGTAGAAGTGAAGCATTATCAAGATTCTTCATCGTAAAATCACTAACAGCATTGGTTTGTTTCTCATAATAACTGGATATCATTCTCAGATGACAGAATGTCATCAACATGCATGATGCATCATCAGTATCTGCACCTTCTCCCTAGAAATCTTGATATGAATGCAGTTGTTGGCAACATTTTCTTTTTGTGATCACATCATAAAACTTCAAGTATCATTGTGTACTTGTTTGCTAAGTCCATAGATGGATATGAAACTGCAGTCTTTAGATTCTTCTCCAGCCAGTTGGAAATCTTCTGTCTGCGTCATAAAGACTTGAAAGGATTCCATTTATGAAAGAAGTCTTGGCATCCATTTGAAACAACTCATAGTCAAAATGTCCCACCAATTCCGTAAAGATTCTTTAGCAACAAGCATCATCTTATATCTTTCGACTTCACCTTGGCCTCTATGCTTGAATTTTGAAGATCCATTTGCACATGACAACATTGGCCTTTAAAGGTAGGTCATCTACCAAAGTCATTATTTTTTTTTGAAAGGACATTTTATAAAACCAAAAGGGAAACAAAAACAACTAAGAAAAATTGCAAAGATGAGACCTTTTCACTCCTCTAGCCGGCCTACAAGCAGTCTACTCTAGTTAGCCCAGATTGCTTCCTTCACTTTATGCAACAAAGATTTCCAATGTGGTTGAATCCTCTGAGTCCACATGGTCCATTCAAACTCAATGCAAAGCAATCTATGGATATTGCTAAGCTTCTCTAGTGCTATACAAATGTAACACTGTCAGTGGAGTGAATTGGTTATCCCCATGCATTTTAGTTGCCAACGAGTTTACAGATGCTCCCATGGCCTCACCTTTCCACCTTTGATTGCAGCGCATGCTATATTATCTCCTCACTTGGTCTAATGTCTGTTAATGACATCTGTGTTCCTTACCACCATCTGCCAGCCGATACTTATTAGGTTGGTTATTTCTGGTTCTTGCTACTTCACAACCAGACTTGTTTGCTTATGGGCATTTTTTTATATATAAAAAAAACCCCATTTTGGCTAAATAGTGTTGAGGCCAAGCATCTCTTTATATCATCCGCCTACATCAAAGCAATGCAGCTTTGCACTCTTCTGAACTCTTAACTCGGATTGCCCTTGGCGTTCGCCTCGCTACCCCCACTTTTAGTACTCATTCATGGCATGTAACTCACACATGTTGTGGGACTTTGTAGTTGATGGAAGCTGGCGAGGCTAGCAAGGGTGAGTTATTTATTTGGTTACAAATGCCCACCTACACATCTAACTTTTGGTTGTTAACATAATAGTTAGTGCACTCTCTCTGAACATTCGAAACAATAAATGCTAGGGGATGCCTAGCATTGGGCTTAAAAATGTCACTAGGCCATCAACCCCACTTGATTGAAAAAAAAAAAGATGCAGAATATTCACTCAATTGAAGTACTCAATTGTAGATGTGATTTGCACATGTATGGGATCTATTGGATGGTGGAAGATCTCATAATCAACATGTGATGAATCATTGAGGTCAAACTATGTATATATTTAAAAGACACACATAACTTGGTCCTCAAAACACCAATATGGGTTTTGACTCAGGCATGGACATGACAATAGGGAGACTTCTCTACCTTTCTCAAAAAATCCACGATATGGATATGGGTATCCAGTTTGTATTATCACTTAAATATTTAGATCTATGTATAGTTGCACAAAGTGTGGAGTGGCTACCAATTTGGGTGTGGGAGCTGGGAAGCGTTTGTTTCAGAATGTGAACAAGCGTAAATAGGTAGTAAGCCAGAGTGGGAGCAATAGCCTGAAGCGCGATTCAAAGTGGGAGTGTCACCTAGTTAGAAGGATTCTGCAACTAAGGTTTTAGGATGAAATATTTGACCCCCTCTATTAACTTTTAGTTAGATTAAACTTGGTATTGTATTTTAACCTTGCTAAAATGCTTAAGCTCACCAAAATTGTACACAGATCATGATAAGAATGTTAGAATTGTGAGAATTTCAAAACACAATAGGATTCATTTAAAACATTTCCAACAAGTATCCTAGTGTATCCTGTCCTAGTATCGATATCTGGTCACGTCCAACATGGTATACGCAACAATCTAGTTATCACGGCCAAGCTTTATCTTTGAGTAATGGTGAATGGTTAACACTTTTGTATGGTAAAGAGGGAATGATTAAGAGCAATGAATGACTATGCCACGTCTCATTTAATTGCATTAGTTTTAGTGGAGGAACAGTTGAGAATCTCTGATACTTGTCTATTTATCTATACTTGTTTTACATACAGTATAGGAGGTCAGTTGTGGCTGAAATCAATATGCAAAAACAGTATATTTCAGAGAGAAGCTAGTATTCAGCTCTTCATAAAAGTACTCTGCAACTCTGTCATGGTATGTGTGACAAACATGTGTGGTGATTGGGACTGTTGGTCTGGTGGCACACCTTGACCATACGCCGAAAAGAAGGGTGAATGGATTATGATAGCCACCCAGCAATTGGCTTGCAAAAGGAATTGTTACGCAACAGTCCACAGTCAACCTCAAAAACTCTCAACAACTGGATGCTCAGACTTGTACAATCACCACAATTTTTGTTTATAGCCCATACATGTAGTGGCCCGCCAGATCAATTGTCCTGATTACAACACATGTTTGCCACATGCTGTGGGGAGGGAGCTACGTAGTACTTCTATGTTTTGGTTTCATACTATCATTTCCCCATATATTTTAATTAGAAGTCATAAAAAAAGAAAAGAAAAAAAAAAAAAAAAAGAAGAAGATTAGCGACATTGTTTTCGAAATCTTCACCATCATGATGATGATGATCATCATTGTTTTATTACTACAATTACTTTGATTGATAATAAAAAAAATTTATTGATAAAAGAAGGTATAATTATCCATTAAGGCAATAAAAAGCTGTCCGCAGCTAACAAATCAGCCAACAAGTTGGCCTCTCCAGGGGCTTTCCTAGAAGGAATCTAATTACCAGCTAACATGGTTCTATCACCACCATCACCACTGCTGCCACCACCACTATTATTGTTGTTGGTGCTGCTGCTGCTGCATAGAAATCGATTGTGCCCATGGTCACGTGTTGTTTGGGAACTATCTCCTTCCATGAGTTTGTGGTCTGAGTGAATCCCATTGCAATTCTCCCACCATTTACTTATTTATCTATTTGAGATTTGGTGGGAACGTGCAAAGGGATCCCTCTGCTCCAACTCACCAAAGGAGGTGGTTTCTACACCATCCTACATGTGCTATGTTACCTTTTTACTATTATTGTCATTAAAATTTTATTATTTCAAGAAAAAGTTCATGTTACAGGCTTTTTCGCAATTAGGGTAACATTATCTGGTGTGATTCTTTGTTATTGTCATTGTATGAAGAAACATATCAAGAATCATCCCAATTGATGGTGTAAGACATGAAATCCCTATATGGGAACTGATTTGGTTCAAAGGATGAGCTCCATAGTAATCTGTGGAGTGCAGGTCACTTGGGGAAGTCTCCCTCTTATTATGGTGAACTAGGACTGTTTGAAAAAAGTCACTCTTTTGCCTCTCAAGAAGAGTTGAAGGATTTGGAAATAACCTAACAAGCTTAGGAAGGTCTTTAAATAGCAGTGAACACCTATTCACTAATTCTTTTCAGAGCAATATGATAGAATGTCCATTGAATTAGAGAGATCCAGATCTATAGATTCTTGGAATGAAAAATCTTCATTCTACAAATGTTCCCATATGAAAATTGGAGGATGATATTGCAGTCTAATATGTTTTTGGGTTTGAGAGTGTTTACCTCTGCCTTTATCATGGCCCCGCCTATTTAATTGTTTTCTAGTTGAATGTTCTGCTTGAAATTAGGCCACCAACACCATTTTCTTTAATTTTCCTTTCTTTCTTTCTATAATGATGATAGATTAGATGCGTTGACGTGACCATGATTATCTGTAATGAATATCTTAGAATCTTTTTGAGTGGGCCACCTATGCATAATCATAGGCTTAGCTTTATTACCTGGTAGTTTTGGTAAGGTTAAGGTCCTTAATATCATCTTTCTAGACGCTCTAATCTTGGAAATGGATTTGATTGTCCCCTTCATAGAAGACAAACCTCAGAGGAATATATAAGTGCATTAAGAAATGAGGATTGTATGATCCTCAGCCAGAGGATACACATAGTAGATCTGTAGAATTGGTTCACATGGTTCAGTGGTCCTGATGACCTGCCCAATGGGTGGACCATTCCCTGAAGATATCTTCAATTAAAGATACTAGTCATCCAGTCTTTGGCCTTCATTCAGTTGAATGTGGTTCAGTGCATGTCTTTTCACAACCATATAGTTGCAGTTCACAAATGGAAGGGTCATGATTTCCCATTGAGGACATTTTGGGGCATGGTACATCCATTGTGATGCTCATCAGATCAATGGTCCATATCACCCAGACATGGACTCCACATATATCCTTTGGTTGAGGATCATATAATTCCTCAGACATGGACTCCACATATATCCTTTGGTTGAGGATCATATAATTCCTCCCAAGAAAATATTGTTCTGATTTGGGTGCCTCACTAAATTACCTTTTCCGAACAAACATGAAATCTATGATGCGCTAGTTCTATATCCACTGAGATCCATTAACGGCCTCAATTCTCATGAACCCAAACATCATCATCTGATTAGAAAAATGGGCCCCTCCAATCACCGCCACAGAAATTTGAGTAGCGACTTTTTTTTAGACATGGGCTGTCAATATCATCATGGCAGCCGCACTTATAAGCAATTCATGCATGTGTATCTCTTCCAATAATAGCACGAGAAATAGCTGAGTGCTGAGATCTACACAATGACCACTTATCATCATCATCATCTAAACCTTATCCCTACTAATTGGGGTTGGATACATGAATCCTGTTCGGGCATTCCACTCGATCAAGGACTGTATCCTCAGCCAAACCTTAGGTCATCAAATCTTTTCTTACTACCTCCCCCATGTTCTTCAGGGCCTTACCCTTGCCCTTTTATAGCCTTCAACTTGACCAGCTGACTCCTCACTGATGTAGTTCTTGGTCTTCTGATATCCTGGCTAAACCATCGAGTCTACTTCCCCTCACCTTATTATTATCTATCGGGGCTAATCCTAAGTTTCCTCAAATGCACTCACTTCAATTCTATCCGTCCTCATCTTGCTACTGACCCATCTCAGCATCTTCATTTCAGCCACACTAATTCTATGAAAGTGTTGTTCCTTGACTGATTAACATTCTATCTTATAGGTATGGCTGATCTTATAGCTTTCCTATAAAATCTCCTTTCTTTGATTGGTATGTGGTGGTCACATAAAACTTCAGAGGCACGTCCATTTCATCCACCTTGCTCTAATTCTGTGAACAATATCCTTCTCAATCTCCCTGTTTTCATGAATTATTGACCAAGATATCGGAAGTGATCATTTTGTGATACTTTCTGGCCATCGATTGGGATTATTGACCCAAGATAATTCCTCATTTCCACTCCCACTAAGATTGTTTACTTTTCTTTTTTTTTTGGTTGTGCCAACCTCAATTAATTTGGATAAGGCTTCCATGGTGGTAATGATGATTATACTCTTTTTTGTTTAGGTAATTTCATGAACCTTGAATCTGGTGGGACAATGAACTAGATCGGATATAGTGATTGTCTGTTTGTTTGATGTAGCAGTAGCACTAGAACCTGAGCCATTCATTTGGTGGGTCCTTTCATTTGATGGGCGATGCGCAGTATCTCCACTATCAAGTGATCCCAGCAATCTGAATGGATATGGATAATCACACCCAATGCTCAATGTTCTAACTGGTATCTGGTCAGATGGTCAGGGTCATCACATGGGGTGCATTTTTGGGGTATGTCTACAATTTTTTATTTTATTTTATTTTATTATTGTTATTATTTTTTTTGGGTATTGTCTACATTGAGGCCCAATTGGACGGGGAGATCTCTGTTCTGAGCCTGACCGTACGGGTCCAATGCATGAATGATCTGGGTTTCCAAAAGGTGGGACCTACATGTACAGTTAGTTGTGTGCTGAGAGAAATTTTATATTCCAAACATTTTGTAGGTATTCAACTGCTAGTTCTTGTGGGTAATGACAATGATATACAACCTATTGTCCATGGCATCCATGCCGACCTGATTGAGAAAAAGCCATACAACCTACTCTCTAGGGTAAGTTTTCCAACTTTCTCTATCATGTGTGTGAAGTTGAGGCATGCTATTTGCAGCCATACATGCATGCAGATGCACCAAACACAAGTACCCCATACTTGCCGATGTGGTGATTTGTTTGAGATCTTGAACACTTTATCATGTGAGCTTCCGGGTGAATTTATGCTAGCAAATAAATCATGTTGGCCCGCTCAGCAGGTGGGCCACAGCTTCAAAAGTGGACCTTTGGTTATACAACATCCAACCTTATATATTTTGGTGCAAGCATGGCCAGCTGATGAGGGCATGACCTGATTTTTATCTAAGCACCATTCACCATTGGGCTGGCCATTGAATGCGCCGGTTCTTGCACACGTGGTCGTTGTTGGCACGTTTAGAGAGTGCCTGTTTGGAACTGCATAGATATGCCACACCAAACAGCATTCCTCATTTAAAGTAATATCAGCCACATATCTTTTGAAAAGCCATGATAATATATATATATATATATATATATATATATATATATATATATATATATATATATATATATATATATAGATATATATATATATATATATTCTTTATTTATTTTGTTTTTTTTTGTTGAAGTCAATGGTTTGAAGGCAGACATGTAATGGGGGGTGAATCTTATCTTTAGATGATGCAGAGCTATCATGTGTGAAAATGCCCTCTAACCAAACCAAAGCCATGACTTATGGAATACATGTTTGGAATCACGTAAAGAAACCATCATTGTATACCTATGCTTTCCAGGTCACACATTTGAAAATTCATTGCTTCCTAGATACTCACCTCTTGCTTCTCATTGGTTAGCCTTTTCTCGTTCATTACCTGCACGTGTGAATGTATGTACGAGTCTTTCCAGCTACACAACATTGTGCACCTCTTATGAAACTGGAGATGGTCGATCATCTATAATTTATTGGACTAGACTCCTGTATTAGTTTTCTTCATGGCATGGATGCTGGGCAATTCAAACCGTCCAAATAGTTGACCCAGCTCTAGATGGAGTAGCACCCAGATAGCTGATTTTTCCATTGGAATTTGGGTCGCTCTGTATTTGCTTTTTAGCATCCATCTGATAGACACTGTTCATTAGGTTAGGATTTCTTGATTAGTGTGATTTTGAAGATATGCTGCATCCACAATGGGCCCCACAATTTGAATGGTTTGGATGGACATACAACAGTGCCATGTGTTAGGAGGATGTGGTCACAACCATTTTCAAAATGTTAGAACACTAGCACAGGAGTCTTGCCCAAATTTGGGTGGTCGAGTTTTATCTCAAGCATAATAAATTCGGGATTTCCTGTTCTACGTATACTTGCTCCCCGATTTCTCAAACTGACATCATATGATGTTTCTACCTTTCATGACTTTTTTATTTCTTTATTATTATTATTATTATTTTTTAATTTTTATCGCTGTCGTAAAAAATGAGAGTTTTCAGGAGTAAATATTTACATGCAAGTAGTTATTTTAGATGATTTATTATGCAATGTAAATATAGTTTTTTAAGTAAAAGAAAGAGCATTTAGATAACTAAATTTCATCCATCTTTGACCAATTCATATTCTGTCCACCAAAATATATCTAGATGCATGTGATGATATAATAACATTTTCAAAATGATAGCGGGTCATATGTTCAGATGTAGCACTCTAGTAGGGCTATCCACACCACTTAAATTGTGAAACATGGATAGAGTATATACATCTCTAAATTCCACTAACATTGCTCAAGCAATCATTAACATCCAATTGATGGTATCAAATGGACCCAAGTAAAATAATGAATGGTGCAAATTCCATTAAAAAAAGTTTACTATCATGTTCTTGGCATAGTTTTTAGGCTGTGGAGGTCCAAACATATCATTAGGTAGGCCTCACTTTGGGTTGTCCATCTCCACAAAATTCACACCGATGGGACGCTCCCAACTAATTCGATTAGAGGTTTTTCGGCCAAAAGTGGATGATGAAAGGACCTTCCGTTTGGATTGTGAGAGTGGCGACTTTTTTGGCGCGGCCCATTTAAGGTGTGGAATATCTGATGATTGATTCGGATCTTGTCACCAGGAAAAGCAAGGTGAAACATCAGCCTACCCCAACGGATACATCCACATCGATGGAAAATAGATACAGCTCTTATCTCACCATGCACGTCTGTGTCCGCACGTGAGAACGTATGTACAAGATTGCTGTTCAACAAGAACATTAGAGCACAACTGATCCAGTTCCGAGATTAGGGTGTTTGGATGCCCAATTGAAATGAATTGATATTTGTAGTGCTGGGTGTGTTTGGTTGCACGAGATATCATGATATTTTGCACCAAATTAGACTGATTAATTATGAAATGTCATGATGTTTGTCGCATCCCAAATGCACCTGTAACAGAGTAGAGATTTCCAAATTGTAATTACCTCCCAAGCATTAACATCGTGGGGTTGGCTCCAGATTGCAATTACTAGCGACATGGAAACGCCTTCACAAATTTCTCTCTCTTTTTGTTTAAATGTGATTATTTTGCAATCCAATTCACTTGTGCATCCAAATGCGTCCACGATGTCTAATCATTATTTAAAATTTGTGCATGTGTAATTCTTGCTTGCCGTCCTGCCAATCAATGTCTTGTTATACGTCGCCATTGCAATTGCGTACGAAGACTTTCTTTATGTTTCGTGTTATTAAGAAAAAGGCACTGCACATGGATGCTCTCGGTGTCCGCTAGCAAGATTTGCACGTGCAATGCATGTGGAGAGAGGAAATCGTTTGCAAGTGGTGGGATCCACAGAGGAGAAGTGGTTGAAATTGTAGGTTTCTCTTTTGGGAGCTTGGTTACTATTACGTCCCAATGTATTTTTATAGGATATACCGGGAGGTCGATATAGAGTCATGTTTGAATCATCCAAACCGTTAGTACAATGGGCCTCACCATAGATGAGGGACACAAAAAACAACTCTCAGATTGAAATATTTTTACCCATTGATCTTAGTATCTTAAATGTGAGAGAGAGAGAGAGAGAGAGAGAGAGAGAGAGAGAGATTTGGCCAAGTAAAAAAATGTGAGGGTAATGATTAAAAAGAGCACTATTGGTATAATGGATGTTGGAGATTAATTTAGGAAATGGTGGGTCCCAGGAAAGCATAAACTTTTCTCAACCACTACTTTAAAAAAAGAAAGAAAAGGTGGGGGAGGAGAGGAGGAAAGCAATGTAATATAATGCATTTTTATTTGGATACCATATAAGGACCTCAAAAGATGTCTCAAAAATAAGGGGCAGCCTCAAGATTTTCACATTTTGAGAATAAGATGGATACAAAAACTTTAAACATGGTTTCTTGTAGTTTCATACCATCTTTCCTGCCAACATCCCACTTGTGCAAGGCATCTGTATCATTAAATTGGTAGGCTCCACCATGAAGATCAATTTTGTCGAAAATTGGACTGGTCTACTCATCGGTCTTGCCCGGCTGTTCGAATGAATGGACAACCGGTGGGTGTGGCCCACCTAGTGAATGGATCGGCCCTCGTTTTCGAAATGTTTTCTGTCTATTTTTTTCTCTGACAGGCATAAGAAGTCTTTAGATGGAACCTTTTCCAACGGCTAAGATTGTGATTACAATTGTCTCTTACTTGTTTATCCAATGGGCTTTATTTTTCCAAACTGGGCCTTTATCTTGATATCGTGTCTTCTAGACGGTTTTAATCTTTCACGTGATGGTATACGTTACAATCTCACAAATAAAATTTTTTTTTTCTTTGGAAACCGAAAAGACCCAAGCTCTTTGGGGCCCACCAGTTGTATATGTAAAATCCACTACGTTCATCAGGTTCTATCGTTAAATCTGTAAAACTTATCCAATTCTGTAACTCAGGTGGGCATAAGGGGAAAATGGGGACGGGATGCCAACCATAAGTTTGTTTGTGGGGTTACAACGGTGTGTTATCTTACATCAAATCCGTTAATCAGATGTAATTCACTAGGATGAAGTCAAAATACAAAAATGAGCTCCAAAACTTAGGCGGGCCACACTGTATGAACTGAGGTTTTAGGAGCGATTTTACTTTTTTCTGATTGGTGTGGTCCATCAGAATTTTTTACCCGGCTTCTTTTTTGAATGCACAGTCTAAATAGATGTTCCCACATAATGGACAGAGTGGATTTACATATAGAGCGTGGTTGGCTCTACATAGCTTCGGTATTTTTCATAGCTCGATAAAACAATTGCAGAAGATTTCAGTCCCTCTGCGGATGATTAGGATGAAAACTAGTTAGTGCCCTGCCTGTATTGAGGTCAGTATAGACTTTATATGGCTGAATTTGGGACGCACGTAGTCGGGATAGGTCTAGTGGAGCCCCATTTTATGGACGCGGATTACGTCCTACCCCCGCCCGGACGGTTATCCGTCCGGGCAGGGCTCTGTGGGGCTTACTGGTTTCATCCACGCCATTAATCGTTTTTCTCATATCATTTTAATGAATGAGACAAAAATCGAAGCACATCCACAAGTCCACTTGACCACATAAAAGGAAGCTGTAGTGATGATGACACTCACCGTTGAAACCTTTCTAAGGGCCACCGTGATGTTATTTTTACCATCTACCTATTAATAAGGTTATGTAGACGTGGATGAAGTGAAAACACAAATATCAGCTTGATCTGAAACTTCTCTAGCTCCCAAGAAGTCTTTAATGGTGGAAGTTAAATCCCCGCTTTGTAGTACATTTAAGCCCTTTACACGCCTTATTTTTTGTCTCATATATTAAAATGATTGGAAAAAAATGATTAATGGCGTGGATGAAAAACTTACATCACGGTAGGCCCCACAGAGCCCTGCCCGAACGGATAACCGTGGGGGGGGTAGGACGCAATCCGCGTCCCCATTTTATAGTGATTTATCGTCTAATCAAATCGGACGCGGATTGCGTACTACCCCCGCCCGTCCCTAGCCCCGAATGGGCAGTTCTGTGGGCGGGCCCACCGTGATGTATCTGTACATCCAAGCCGTCAATCTCTTTTCTCAGATTATTTTAAGGCATCAAAAACAAAAATGAGGCAGATCCAACGATCAAATGGACCACACCACAGATGACTCTTGCATTTAATACAACTAACATTTAATGCTTTGTGCATTTTAATGCAATGAAGCTTATTATTTGATGTGGTCCACTTGAGCGTTGGATCTGCCTCATTTTTATTTTGATGCCTTAAAATAATCTGAGAAAAGGGATTGACGGCTTGGATGTACAGATACATCACGGTGGGCCCACCCACAGAACTGCCCGTTCAGAGCAAGGATGGGCCGGGGTAGTACGCGATCCGCGTCCAATCAAATCCTGCGATGTAATGCCTTTACAAACTTCGGTACAAATAAGGGTCGTACTCAATTCATATTTTATTGATAAGTGGATATACACATATGTTGTACCGTAGTTCCAATTTTTCTTGAGATAGCTTATTAAAAAAGGACACATGTCATTGCACGAGAAATATATAGTATGCGAAAGATCTTTAGAGATATTTAGAGCGCTTTTCACGGAATTACAGCTGGCGCTGATATGATGATACATGTCATCTGATGACCGGGCACGACTAAGAAACCTAGAGGTGAAAAAGTGGTCGATTGGAAAGAGCGGTTAAAAGGACACATATCAAGAGGAGAAGGAAATATCTGGAAGACCAAATTGGTGACGAATTAACTATCATAACCGTTAAATAAATAAAGAAACGTTTGAGAGATACCAGATCTATAAATAGCACAAGGATTCAATGAAGTGGGGAGTCTCACACCAAATCAATTAAATTATCTTTCCTTATCATAGCTTAGATAGCACAAGGATTCAATGAAGTGGGGAGTCTCACACCAAACCAATTAAATTATCTTTCCTTATCATAGCTTAGTTTTATCATAGAAGTAACGATAATCCAATAGTAGTAATCTTTAGTTATGTAACACCCCAAATTTTCACTATTTTGAAAATTCCAAATTCCTTAAATTTTCTTTTTTATAACTAGCCACGTCATCACTTACTGACCCTCGACACTAGAGATGGGCTTATATGCGGCTGGTACCGATAAAGAACCGTATAAATAGGATTAATCGACTGTAGAAAACCAACGAATCCACCCGATCACTTAAATATCGAGCTTAGCCTTGCGATTTATTCACGTAGGGTCCAATTCTAGCCTGCCTATCACTGACTAATTGAGATGACCGTAACTAAATAATCGGTGGATTAAACTCGGGCCATCATTTCCACAAATGAGAAGGCCTGAAATCATTAATACCACTGACTCAACGTCCCTTAAAGACCTAGGAGCAATCCCCAGAGCTTGTTTCTCTCAGGAGCACATTGAAACTCCGTATTGGACTTAGACCGCACGTCGAGAGTCCGATGACCGCGAAACTATAGGATTATGTCCATCCTGCTGGGCTTGACAACCATCGCGGGAATCGAGCCTAGATAATGTCCAGAAACTCACAACTTGAGCCCTGAGTGAAGTATGTGAGAAATGTGAATATCTTTAGAAAATGTAATGGAACTTAAGCGAATTGGGCCATTCGCTCGCACGCGAAATTGAGGAATTCGGACCGTCAGTTTTTGACCAAACTTCACCCATTGAAAAAGGAAATTTTCCTGCACGTATCCGTATACTTATGGCCCCGATTGAGTAAGTATGACCGTTGATCTGACACGGGTCCTCTACGGTCGATTAACTTATCCGACCGCATCGAAATCACATCCTGGCATAGATCTATTGTCAGGGAACTTATCCTATGATGTAGGTGAGTCGTGGGCCTCCCTGTGAGCCCTGTTTGTCAAAAACAGCTGCCCAAAGGGTATAACCCATGTATATAGTGGCCCTAGGGACATTTACATCACTACTGGGCTATTATATAGCCTCCCACACCCCCTCTCTCTCCCATATACGAATTCTCCAAACCCCAGGAGAGAGAAGAGATAAAAGAAGAGAAAAGAGGAAAGAGAGGAGAGATCTTGGGAGATTGTTGCAGCGATTCTCTCCCACGACTCCAAGCACCGAATCACCTTCCCGTTTCACTACACGACCAGTTTCGGCTACGATTTGGGTAAGAAATCCTAACCCTAATACCGTAGTTAAGGACCAGAATGGTTGTTTACCAACGTAGCTAACTGTTTCACCATTTAGGTACCCGACGTTCCGTTTTTGAAAATGTATAGTTAAACCGAGTCCGAATCAAGTATTCTGACGAAAGGTGCGGACTATAAATGTTTAGGTTATGATTTTCAATACTTTCAATGTTAGCTAATGATTTATATCTGACTTGATTGCTACCATATCGTCTTAAACACGCTGATTTCGATATATTTTACATATATGAACTATGTTGGACAAAATATGCATCCTATGTGCTTGTTGAAATGTTTGAATGGACATGTAAACATGATTTATGCTTGCCATGACTACTAATCTAGGATTCATGTTTGTCATATGCATAATGACCTCTTTGTGTAAGGAATTGCCATAATATACGTCGTAACTAATCTAGTCTATGTATTTTTGGTGAAGTGTAACTTAAGTGTTTGATAAATTGTCTGAATGAGAAATTGTTGATAATTTGTATTTATTAAGAGTATTAGGATATGATTCTCAATTACCTTATTCATATGTATAGTTTCCTTCATGTAATCTTATTTGCGTCTACGCGATTTATGGACAAAATGCAAGTGTTAGGTAATATGAACAATGTATTTGATGAAATGCTCAAATGAGGAATTGATTTGGATTGTTTGTGAAATACTAACATGATTATCACATGTGTCTACCTATTGCATCGGAGTAAGATTGGGGCTACAACGTAGCCCAGGCAATCTGTAACAGTCCTTGTTCGGGTGGCTGAATTAGTCTCGCCACATTGGGTAACTCGACGAATCCGGGTCGCATGATGATTGTCGACAGTGGTTAAGCCACAAGGGGTGCTTACGCGCTCCATGTCGATTAAGTCAGCGTGTGCTCGTACCAATCGACCTTGCCAAACCAACCGATTGGCCTACTGGGTGTTTACCATGTATGGACATCATGCTTGAATCTAAGGTACCACTTACCAATAGAAAAACCCGTTTTAACCATGGTACCACGATCCGCTAAGACTCATAAGCTGGACATGGTGGTATGGGACACTGTGGTCGAGTTGTCGGCCTACGCTGGGGTGACGAGCCTCCCCGTAGTGACCAGTGAGCAACCAAGACTCGTGAGAAGGGCATGGTGGTATGGGACACCGTGTTCGAGCTGTCGGCTTACGTTGAGGTGACGAGCCTCCCTGTAGTGACCGCGAGTATAAACTTTGAATTTGCCTATCGACTGCTTTTCATTAGGAGTGATGCCCTACAACTTGCCTATCGTATGTGATTAACTAGGATTGACGACCCTAGATGGATCCTTTGGTTTGGATTAATGATATAAAGGGAGGTACCTTAGCTTCCCGAACCTGCTGTATGAATAAGCTTAATTAAGTACTCGGCTAAAACGGTCATACATCGCATTGCATTAGTTAGGATGTGCTTTTGGTGAGGAAGTTGCACCTTAGGGAGTGTTGTCATATGAGAAGTTGGTTGTTGGAGTCGCTTTTGAGGGAGCTTTGCGTGAGGGCATATATCATTACTTGCACTCCATTCCTCCATTAACAAGAGTAGTTAGGAAGTGATTGTTGTATTGCTTTATCATTACTGCTTGATTGACTTGATAACATGTTAACCTTTGCCTTATAGTACCACTGAGTTGATCACTCACTCCCACCCTGGGACGGTGTTTTAAAACACCAACTAGAATCTAGTTTAGATGCAGGTGTTGGTGAAGTCGATGTGACGGAGCAAGACTTCATGGATGATGAGGAAGAGTTCTCCTATTTCCAGCTCTCAAGCGGGTCTATGTAGACCTCGTGTTGATTCGACGGGAACACGGGGATACTTGGCTTAGTTGGATGTCTTACATTCTTAGATTTTGTATATTTTGAAACAATACATGTATATATTCAGCCCAGTTACATACTCATACTCTGGAGGTTGTGAAACACTTACCTGTTCAAATATATATATGTTTTAGTCTTTCGCTTGCTTAAATTAATTATATCTGGAGTATGATATGCTGTTTTAATATAATCTCACTCATGTTTAACTCATTAATGTGGACGAAATCTGAACATCATTATCCATGTTACATAAGTGATGTACTGGATCTCGAGAGTAAAGCTTTGCTCGACCCTCGAAATTCAGGGCGTTACAAGTTATAATCCATTAACAGTAATCTTTAGCTGTAATCCAAGTCTATGCTTTTATGCTAGACTATTCCCGGTATTAATGCAATCAATTCATCTTTCAGAAAGGCATTTTACAGTTGCTCCATGTGACTGACTGTAAGTATTTCCTTTTTGTTTGACTATTTTCACTTATAAAAGTCCATTTGTACGGAAGGCAAGGTGCAACTTATCTTCAGAGGAAGAACTGCACCCTCCAATAATTACTTGATTTTCTTATAATTAATCTTGCGAGTGGTTGAATAGGTGATCGATCTTCTCAGGTCTCGGTCTTATACGATCACATTCTACGTATCTGCCTATCTTGGCGCTTGGGGTCAAGTTGTTCGGTTTGAATTGAGTCATACAATCAGTTCTGGCATGCCTGCACATGTCACACGTGACAAAAAAAAAAAAACCGAGTGCAAATGATTTTTGGCATGCTCGTTGGAACACTAGATTTTTGGTAAATATACCAGTGCAATAGTAAAATATGAACCGAAGAAATACTCGTAATACTTTTGGAGCTAATGAACCTCCTACACTAGAGGAGGAAATGTAGGTGCAGCCAACACTTGAACTATTAGATTCACAACCGAACCTATTGCTTAATCTAAACCAGGATGAGCATCTTCATCTCGGACTGATCCTCTTGAGATAATGACGGCTGGGCTATTCGATATGCAAATGGGGATTTAACATATTACAGAGTAGTGACAAGTCCAGGTCAAGCTGTCACGAATTCAGTTTGAAACTTTAACAAATGGATGGCCAATTAGACCCAGCGTTGGAATAAGATAATGTCTATTTTTACTAAAAGAACACTTGTCGTGCCTCATCAAACTATTGAGACTAGTTCTGTCAGAAATCTGGCGCTAGTACCGCTAGTATGGCCAATGTCTCTTTTACAAAGGAACACACATCTTGGTCAAGTATAGGAAATGTGGAATGTTCCTCCACTTGTTAAGTTTAGATGACCTAAATAGGAGAATAGGAATTTCATTCCTAAGTCTAGAAATCAAGGAATATTTAGGGCAGCCTTTCCCTAGGAATATCCTTCACAATGGGGAACAATACCCGGTAGGTACTGAGCCATCTCTAATGGATAAATCTCGCCATTTGGACCGTGATCACGTTTTACAATTGGTCTAAGAAGTGGTAGAAGAAGTTCTTGTCGAACTACCACTCCAATTTACCACAAATCTTATCCTAAATGGATCGATCAGAAACATCCATTGCCGAGAAATTACCAACCTAATTTTTCACTATTTACAAGTGACATGATTAGTCAACCATATAACACATAGGTCGATATACCATGCAGTGTGGAGAACTGACCAATAATGATTATTACAAATTGTAACTATTTGGCCATTCTTTAATCACAATGTCTTTCACTTGGTATTTGTTGTTGAACTCCATTCAAATGTGGCAAGAAATGGAAGAGAAATTCCATGACCAATTCTTCTATAAGGCTAGGAGAATTTCTATGAACAATTTTATAAGTTTCTGACAGTTAATAGGTGAATCATGCAAAAAATTATATTGCTCGGTTTAAAAGAGCGAAAAATAATGCAGAGTAGTTATGAATGAGGCTGAATTTGTACAACTCACCCAGGACAGTTTGGAATACAAACCCCGTAAAGAGTTCATTGAAATAGAGTTTGCAGATCTATATAATTGAACTAGAAACGTATCCCGATATGAAGCTCTTATTTAAGAGGGAACAAGGCAAAAGAACTTATCAGTTAGGACATACTACTATGATCCTAAGTACGAGGTGGTAGTGGCCAAAGTAGTAGCCAAGCAACCATTTGTCTGGTTAGTGTTGATTAAAGTAGAAGCACCCGCATTGCCACACAGAGGACTCAAAGGATATATAAATTTGATATTACCCGGGTCAATGAGCTCCTTGAGATATTGTTGGATAAATTTTTTATTAAAATTCTAATCAACTATAAAATACCTATGGTTGAAGAATTGAAAAGGCAGGGTATTGCAAATGGCATGGAACTCGTTCCCATTCTACTAACAAATGTGTCATTTTCAGGAACGTCATCCAAGACAACATTGACCAAGGATTGCTGAAATTCCCTGAGAAGAAAAAAAGAAGCAATCCAGATCAAATCCAATCTGTTTCCACTTAATATGGATATCAATATAGCCACGGTCAATCCTTAAAAGTTGGTTCGACCACGACAAAAATTTGACTTTGAGCCTTATGATGACTAGTTTGAGGTGCAACAACCCGACAAAGGATCTAGGATGCCTTCACAAGTGGCTATGAGCGTGGTAGTATGACCGAAAGCAACATTGCCTACTGACCGGATGCCATATTTTTGCGAGTAATGTGCAAGGCCAATTCGGCCGATTAGGCAGTTTCCTCCACCGAATAGCCAAATAGAAACATGGTTCACGTAGAAGATAGAAGATGACTCTTATCACCAACAGAGTGACATTTTCGACCAACTCTAATGTTGCGAGGTAGGATGGTCAAACCTTTTCCTACCCAGGAAGAAGTTCGTAGGAGGGTTAGTCACCTTAAGTTCCCAGCCATTCCTGAAGGAATGACCCGTACTCAGAAGCGGCATTGGCAAAGGTAATAGGCTGCTAAGTAGAGACAACTAGCCACTGCAGAGAATCAATTTAAAAAATTGGTTATATGGCCACAACCAATGTTAACGATTCCGCAACTAGGGGATGAACAAATAACTATGAACATGGTGGATTTAACCGTAGAGTATGATTCGCATAAGTTGGCTATGAATAACTAATAATCTGACAAAGAAGGTGCTGATTTTGAAGGATCGATCGAATACCTTAGCGATGAATGCTTTTTGGGTGATGATTTGCTAATCAAAGAAATTGCAAAAGCAAAATCATTGGAGTAAACTTCACCCAATCTTGTGAAATTGCAGGGATTAGTCTACCACGACACGCAGAAGCTTGATGGAGCTAATGAATGAATGGTTGTCCTAGAGCGGGAGGGGGGGTGATTAGGACCACTTAAAAATTATACCAATTAAAATGCAATTGCCTTTTAAAACTAATTTACCAATTAAACTAATCAAGGCAACTAACGCTTAGGCTTCTTAGCCATAAGTTGGTCCAATTACATAAACTACAAAAGATATGTCAATTAAGCAGCTATTATATAATCGATAATGTTCTTGTGGCTACTTTATAAGTTAAGTGCCTAATATACAATTCAATTCAAGAATTCATATGAATTAACTAATCAAACACATAAGCATAAATATGAATGTACGCAATTCACAATTGCAAACACAAGCATGTATAGTTGTTCGATTTTCCTACTCCATTCTTTATTGATGCACTCTCCTTGATTGTACCGGTATTCACTATCAGACGTTTTCAACATGTTCACCTCTAACCTTTACAGCCCTACACAAGGACCTATCTAGCGTGTACTCCCACTAGAGGGGCCCGCAAGTGACTTTAGTTGGTTTTTTATCGGCTAATCAACAACCTCGGTCCTAGTCCAATGACTTATGTTTACTCCCGCTGGAGGTTCTTACGAAGACTAACATATACACACTCGTGTCCGGTGAATTCGACGTTACACAAGAGCCTAGGTCGTAGATAAGAACCTATTCGAGTTTGGGTCACAAACTCTTACCCTCAATTCTACACGAGGAAAGAGAGTATGGACTCACTAACTGACAATTCACTTGTTAGATTGAGCCCCTTTGATGCATCACGCTTGGGTTGCTTGATTGATGCTCTCTTGTGCTCCAATTAGCTCCCCTTGTGCTCCTCTAATCATTGAAGTCGGTCTTCTTTTGCTTCCTTGAATTGACTACCTTGCAATTGATGCTCCAATAAGGCTACCAAGGTATTGGAAGTAGTAGTTAGAATCTCTATAACTAAAGGCTTGGTTTCCAAATGTAGATATACTAGATGGGCATTCTAAAGGTTTGAAAGATAAATGTTTTCTTATTGGATTGGTGTCTATCCTCTAAAGAATACAAGGAAATAAGATCATCTTTATTAGGAACTTGGAATGCTCATTAGAGTGATTAAACACATGCAAGAAGACTTGAATCCCTTTGGGTGAGAGCCTAGAAGTGTTGAGAAGTATTGAGATACACTAGGTTTTCAAACTCATTAAAAAAATACCATTTTTTTCTAAGGCCCATATGCCCCTTATAAAGGAATCAAGTTTTATGGTTAATAAGTAGAAAATAACAAATTCGATCGATCGATACGAGCCATCGATCGATCAAACTCCCCTTCGATTGATCGATCGATGCGTCGATCGATTGCTTTAATTCCAACTTATAGTGAATTTCTGGCTAGACGATTTGAGTCATGTTCGATCGCTTGAGACTGATTGATCAATCGATCGATGACCCTTATGAGTTTGCTACTTTAAAGCATATTGGTTTAACAGTAGCTCGAAACCTCTATAGCCTATCTAAGAATTTTCAATAGAGGCTCCTAAGGCTAATAGATGATTAATCAAAGGTTTACCTATTAGGCCATGATCATCTAGAGGTTCAAGGGTTGTTTTGGATTAAGGTTTGGGTCTCTAAGACACCTCATATATTTATTCTTCACTTCCTTAATGCTTCAGTCTTCATGTATCTCCAGTCTTCAGCTTTTAAGGGCTCGATTGACTCCCTAACACATCGACGCATGTGATTGAGTGAACTAACATCCTGATGAAAAGTGAACAGATCTAATAATGAAAGACATTGATGAATGACCAAATTCGGAAATGCCTGGGGGGTAATGTCTGAATCCTTTAATACAATTTAGGTTACTTCCACCAGTTGTAATGGATTGAAATACGACACTCACCCTACCATTGAGTTTTCAAGCTAAAGCATCTCAACTCAGCAAGATGAAAGGAGACGTGGAGGAACTTAGTCCTCCTATAATTATACAGCATGACTACTAACATTCTAAGGATGAATTTAACAGTGTATCGACCGTCACCATTGAACCAGACACACCTTCTGAAAAAGTAGTCATAGAAATGCCTACTCACACTATAACTTAACATTTGAAGTCGCTATACATTTTTGTCCACTTGGAGGGATGTCCAGTCACAAGGTTCTTGCTTGACAACAACACGACTATGAATATCCTCCTGTTTAGAATGATGATGAAATTGGAAAAAACCTTGAATGTTCTAATTTTGACCAAAGTCATGGTCAACAATTTTACCGGAAGAGTAACACAAATACATGTTGTCTTTGCCTATCGAGTTGATCATGAGAACTAAAAAGGTATTGACCGCTTTCTTCGTGGTCGACACTTTGTCCAATTACAACGCCTTATTAGGAAGAGACTGGATACATTTTGCCACTCCCCAAACTCAGGAACCGGGCTTATAAAATTCCTAGCAGCCGAAGAATCTGGTGCCGACAGCCTTTGTAGTACCCCATTTTCAGCTCCTGCCTTGCATACGCCAGGTTTTGATCCTGGGATCCTACAAGGAAGATTTTTAGGGTATTTTTTTTCTTGTAAAGGAGCATAACTACAAGTGTACCCAAGTCACAAAACAACATCATCACCACATATCCACTAATATAATCTTTGAGTACAGTGCTGAAAGGAAAATACATTATATAATAAAACGCCAAAAGATTGGGCACATGCTCCTGTCGTAATGCTGCTACGGTTTAGCATAACGTCCACGTAACGAACGTGCATAAGCTTACTCCGAAGCTTAGATAGTGCGTGTGTGTGTGAGCAATGCATGTGGCAAGCATACAAATGTCAAAGTAAGCGGAAATGATGGAGAACTAAATTGGCAAGTCCATAAATGATATTAGTCATACCAAGGCTACGCAATACAAAGCATACGTGGCCGAATGTCATATGCTAGAGATGCACCGCAAATATGTTGATCCTTAACTGGTCCACATATTAGAACAGTTCATCGCTGAAAATATCATCGGGGTCTAGTACACTCCAACACTGGCTGCCGCCCCATCGCTTGCATGATCAAGTGAGTGGAAGAGACCTCACTATCCACCTTGCTAGTGGTATATGCCAATGCCCACCCAGCTCGTCGATAGTGGACCCATTTGCAAGCTGATCAAACTCAACCTAGCTTACAGGCCCCTACCCTTAGGAGGATAAGGTCACACCCCTTTTCAACCGACCACGACACAGTAGGAGACACAACCTACTGATATTTGGCAGTCGGGCGCTCATGTGATCCACTCAGTCTCAACGTTGAAGCATCTTACTGGTATCACAAGGGTTTATGGACTTTCACCTAAGGACATCTATAGCGCTCTAATGGTAGAACATATATTTCCAGTATCCAATTCGGTCATCCACGATATGCCTATAGAGGCCATAACCCTGATGTCACTAGGGTGAAAAGTGATCGTGATATAGAAGATGCAAAATGCATGAATCATACCATCCAAGTCATGCATCAAACCTGCGCATACCGCTTGATCATGTGGGGCAACCCTATCTCATATGGGGTCCCCTACGTATCTCAGCCCAAAGGCAATGCTATAGGCAATCATCGTTCACAACATGCATACAAATGATGCGTATGGGCATATATCTAGGTATGATATCATTATACTAAGCATGTTCTTAGTGTGTCCTACCAGGCCAAGTACACTAGCATGTTATTAGACATATCAAGCAATAATCGGCCTTAATTGGCACATCATATACAGAGAGTGGGAAATGAATGGTAGGCCCCACTAGAAATATAGAAATCTATATGGTGTAGCCCACGTTAGACTAACATTAGCTTCTCATGTAGCCTGCAAGGAATGAAAAAAATGCATATAACAAGGCGGGGTCCACTGGGAGTGACCTGGATGTACACCCATATGTCCAACATGTGTGCCATTAGGCTGCCATTCTATTTGGGCATATGGCTCAATGATGATGTCCCAAAATAATCAAATTATCAACGACATCGGTTAATTACTTTAATAAGATGATCTGCACCATCTGATCATTGCTAACGTGAACCAGTGGTTATAGATCATTGGTTAGTCACTAGGATATGATCTTATGCTTATTACCCATCGGAGTCTTGGGATTTCATCATTCAAGCAAGGTATATGCTTCAATGGGTGTAGTATAACTATAGTGTCAACGTTACATATGCTAATTAAGGATTTTATAATTGATTCAATAATTAATTCTAAATCCTACAATTGCACCTCACTTTAAAACCCAGGATTATAGGGATTTTGAATCCAATATGTCGAACATAGCTAAGGAATTTCAGAAATCCAAGAATCCCAAGTCCAAGAGAGCCTCGCCGTATCCATGGATTCTCAAGTCCAAGGGATCCCATATCCAAGAAATTCCAAGTCTAATGGGGTTTCCAACCCCCACGATTCCTTATGATGCAGCCCACCTGAGATCTGGATTAGCCTGAGTTTTGGACCCATGGCCTAATATGATCTGGTAAGATGGATGAACAGAGTGGATATGATACATACATCATGTAGGGTCCCACGTGTGGCCCCACTTCCGTGCCCCCTAGCTGGGCGTCCGCCCGCCCAGGGTGCTGGAAGATGCCCTTATATAATATATGCATATTTGTTTTGTTTGTCTGTTTTGGTCACATCATCAAAGCGGGCTCCATTTGGATAATCTACTCTGTTCGCCGCATAGACCAGCTCGAGAAGGGGCCAATTGGCTTTGACTGAGACTGGTTTGGATGAACAGGGATCCCATAGTGGGCCTTAGAAGGTTTCAACAGATGGACATTATTTCCCCTAGTACGGCCCACTCGAGACTCAGATCTACCTCATATTTTGGCCCATGCCCTAAAATGATCTTAAGAAACTGGTGGATGGTGTGGATTAAATTTATACATCATGGTAGGTCCCACGAATGGGGGCAGCCCAAGGAGGCTTTCGCCCCTCACGTCGCTGGGCAGTAACGCTCAGCATCACCTTTTTTCCTTTCTTTTTCTATATTTGTAAATTTTGTTTTTTGAGTGGGGTCCACAAGTGGATGATCTACTCCATCTATCTTGTCGGCCAACTCTCCGTGGACCAAAGGAGTCCAAGGTTGGGTAGATTCCATCACACACACACACATAACAGTGGGCCTTAGAAAGTTTCAACAGTGGGATTTTGTTGCCCTCAGTGCGGTCTACTCGAGGCTCGGATCTGACTCATTTTTCAGCCCATATCCTAAAATTACCTAAAGAAATAGGTGGACAGCATGGATCTAACATATACATCAAAATGGGGCCCACGAGCACCCACTCCACGTCTGAATGGTTTTTGACATGAGTGCTCCAGCCCACCATCCCTTATGGTGTGGTCCACCTAATGATTGGATCAACCTCATTTTTTTGTATGAATGGATAACATGATCCGAGAGATAAATGGATGGTGTGGATTTAACAATTGCATCAGGTTAGGTCCCATGAGTGGGAACCCACTCCAAACCTCTCACGCAAGGGAAGTTGGTGACGCTGGAACTTTTCAGCCCATTGCACCTCATGGCGTGGCCCATTTGAAACTTCGATTGACTTCATATTTTGGCTCAATGCCTAAAATGATATGAGGAAGCAGATGGACAGCGTGGATTAAAGATATAAATCATAGTGGGACCATGAGTGGAGGTTCAACACTTCCCTTACGTTCCTAGCGTCTGGACGCTGGACAGTTATGGTGTCTCTGATGTTGTGAACG
Source organism: Magnolia officinalis (assembly GCA_021015155.1). NCBI lineage: Eukaryota > Viridiplantae > Streptophyta > Magnoliopsida > Magnoliales > Magnoliaceae > Magnolia > Magnolia officinalis. The sequence goes on along the minus strand of JAJHSJ010000422.1, from coordinate 29,384 downwards.
TCCAGCGTCTGGACCCCTTTTCTCTTTCATTTTTTATATAGTATGCATGTGGAGTCCACGTGAGACATCTACACCGTCCATCAGACTGGCCAACTCATGGTATGCTAATGAGTTTTGGATCACATCAATTTTGGTGTATTTTCACCATCCAAGTGCACTTATTTAAATCAATAGGTTTAAATAGAAAATAAACATCACGGTGGGCCACACAAGGTGGTCCATGCTGTGATAACGTGCAAGACACGCTCTCCAACAGTGTGGCCCACTTTGTGGGTCCCACAACACCATAGAAGTAAGAAAAGAAAAGGAAATGAAGGGAAAGATTTGGCCACCAGGGTGGCCCCTCACTACTATGAGGTCCACCACACTCTCAATACATGATCAAGGTGGGTCTCACCCTTGTGGGCCCACAAAAATAGAAAAATCACAAAGAAAGGGAGGATTTTAATCCTCTCATGCACACACTTCAAAGGATGGATGGTTGGATTGGCTCGGATCAACGATCGTACGGTCCACGAAGCTCCTCTCCACCCCTAACTTTCTCTAATCACTCTATTCTCTTTTCTCTTACTCTCTTGATCCTTTCTAATCATCTCACAAACTCTCTTTCTTTTATCTTAATCTCTCCCTAATCTTTCTTTCTTTTCTCTCTTTCTCTCTTAATCTCTCCCTAATCTTTCTTTCTTTTCTCTCTTTCTCTCTTAATCTCTCTCTACTCTTGCTAGACAATGGTAAAAATGAGAGGGAGTTAGGGAGTTTTTGTGGTAAAGATTTTTGGGTAGATAGGGAATTATGAAAACAGATGGGTAAAATGGAGAAAAAAAAGAAGGAAAGAATGATGGCTAGCATAGGTAGGGTATGTGTTGCATGAGAAAGGCATGGGCCTGTTTAACTAATGAGGAGAGAGTGACATGAGTGATGGGTGGGTTGATTGATGGGTTTATTGATGATGAATTGATGTATTGATTGATATGATATGATAATATGGGGATTTATGCAAGTGGGGCCCGCGTGCGTTGTGTGGCTCACCTCAGATTGTGCCAAAATTGTAACTTCTAATATAGGGGTCGAAATGGGGTGTGCCGCGCAGCGTTGGAATCATGACTTGAAAAATTGAGGAAATAAGAGGTTTAGTGTCACGCCCCAGACTCGAGAATCGGGCTCATAAGATTCCCGATCATCGAATCCGGTGCCGACAACCTCTGTAGTACCCCATTCTCGGCTCCCAGCGCCCATACGCCGGATTCTGATTCAGGGATCTTACATGGAGGATTTTCCAACATACATTTATCTTGTAAGAAGCATAACCACAAGTTTACCCAAATCACAAAGACAACATCATCATCACATATCCACCAATATAAACAGTTGAATATAGTACTGAAAGGGAAATACATATATCAAAAATCAAAGCTCCAAAAGACACCTGCACGCTTCAAGCTCAAAGCTGCTACAACCTAACGTCACTTGCATGCATCTATCGTGCATAAGCTTATAGAAAGTTTAGAGGGTGGTGAAAGTGTGTGCGCAAGATAAGTACCAAGTATGCAATATCAGAGCAATGAGAAAACATAGTAAGCCAAATATGCGATACAAGTCCATAAATCATACAATATCGGAAGTACTGACAAGTTCATGTGTCATACGATACCAGGGTAAGCAGAAATACCGACAAGTCCATAAGTCGTACATTGTCAGAGTATGCAATGCAGATCGGTTATGTAATTCAGGGTCATGGTAAACCAAATGCCATGTGCTGAGGATGTGATGAAATATGAAGTGCGAATGAAATGACCAAGTTAGAGTGTGGAGTCGGGATGATAATAATAGTATCGCAAACTCTGGGGTCCATCACAAAGAACTTCTATCCAAACCAGTCTCATACCTAAATTTGGATAGCTAGACTCAATGTGGTAAACTCCTTAACTTAGGTTGGTGGCGTGCCTAACCGAAATCCTGGCCATTGCGAAGGTACATATAATGATTTAGTTATGCACCACCAGCCTGAGTGAATAGTGAATGAATGAATGAATATTGAGATGCTGAGTACGCAACTCCTACTCAGTAAGTCCACATATCAGTACCGTATATCTCTGGGATTATCACCGGGGTCTAGTACACTTGATGCCACCTGCAGCCCCATCAAGCGTACAACTGGGTAAGCTGAAGAGACCTCACTACCCGCCTGCTAGCAATATACCAATGCCTACCCGGCTAGTCGATAGCGGACCCATTTATGACCTGGTCAGACTTAGCCTAGCATTGCTGTAACATCCCGGATTTTTGCCAACCTGGTATTAGACGTCCTTAGGCAATGGGTTGATCCTAACACCTTATTAACTTGTCAGAACTCAATCCCAAAGTCTAAAACTGCTTATGAACCCATTTCCTTCACAAATCCCACCCCTCACCACCTTGTTCTTTCAATTTTTCTAAGTACTTTCACCCTCACCCTAGACGTTATCTTAAACTAGCTAAGTAGTATAACTTGGATCACTTTATATACAAACTACAAAGGCCCAGGTATCACCTCAGACAGAAATTACTCAGGACTAAATCCTTTAGAAATTAGGCAAGAATTAGCCAGTGTTAAACTAGAGTACCTGTGAAATTATCACCAATCACTTTAAATACGATCTGCAAGACCTAAAACTTGTAGAATCATTGACGCTAGGTTACCCTAAAATCTAGGATCAATCTCATTACTCGGTTGCTCTCAGGAGCATCTCGAAACTCCGTATCAGATCTGGACTACACGTCGGAAGTCCGATTTACATGAAGTTAAGGACTTAGGACCGCCTTGCTGAGCTTGACAACCATATCGAAGATCAAATCCAGATAGTGTCCCAGTGCAATTCGCTTGAGCTCGGAGCGGGGAGTGTGAGAAATGTGAAATTAATTCAAAATAAAATATAAATTTATGAAATCTGGCACCTCTCGCTTGCGGATCAATATTAAGCAACCAGACCGTCAGAATCAGACCAAATTACACCCTCGGTTCAGGGATATTTCCCCAAACATATCTATGTACTCGTAATCTCCGATCGAGTTTCACTGACCGTTGAACTGAAACTGGTCCGCCACGCGTGATCTGTGAATCTGACTGGAACGAAAACTTAGCCAAACCTAGATCCAATGTCAGTGAGCTTAAGTCCGACCTTGGCTCAAGGGGGCCCGCCAGAAGTCCTCCGTTGAGCTGAAACTGACTCACTTTGGCTATAACCTAAGTATACCTTGACCTGGAGTCTATTTTGGAGACTTTTTAGGCTATATAAGGACCTTAAAACCCTCTCTCATTCAGCCATACGAATTTGAGAAAAACCCTAGGAAAAGGAGAAAGAGAGAGAGAGAAAGTGATAGAGAAGTGGGAGCATCTCCTTGCCATGCTTCCCTGCTGCTATACACTTCCTTCTAATCATTTTTCTAGCGATTCCAGCTCCATTTTTAGGTAAGAAACCCTAACCCTAATCTAATTTGGAGTTTTGATAGTTGTAGGTTATGAAATAACTAACCTATTTTGTTCTACAGGTCGCCAAACTGTCGTATACGAAAGCCTAGCAAATCTATCGAGTTCTTTCCGATTCTACGACAAAAGGTGCGGACTTTAGGTGTATAGGTTATGGTTTTTAACACTTTCAATCTCAAATAATAATAGATTCATCATCTGCATGCAATTGCACATGTACAAAGTGTTGTCTTTTTTTGTTTCGATTAAAGATGAAGAATATGGAATTTTACATACTCTAGGTATTTGTAGAAAGTACCGTATACATATAAATTTTGAAAATGTGTTTGCCATGATTATTTGTTGTATTGATATATTATATATGGATAAAATACTTGTTTGGCGAAAGGACTCGCCCTTATACATGTTTTGCTAATGCACACTATGTATGTTGAAAAGAGTGTATTCTAAGTGTTTGTGAAAATGACTGAATGAGTATAAAATTCTCATTCGTGCTCGCCATGACTAATTGTCATGGATAGATGATTATTGTATTGGCGATACCCCTTGGCGAAAGGATTTTCCCTAAATCACGTCATGACCAATATACACTACTTATATTAAAATGTGTGGGCCAAATGTTTGTGGAAATGACTGAATGAATATGGAACTTGGATTCCTGCTTGCTATGACTATCCGTCGTGGGTGTATGCGTGTTATGATTGGGGTAACTCCCTAGTGAAAGGATTTGGCCTAATACCTATGTGATCAACATATGTCATGTATGTTGATGTATGTAGTCTAAGTGTTTGTTGAAACGTTTGAATGAGTAGTAGTTAGTAAATTGTAATGTATAAAGGTGTTGAGATATGATTCTTAACTCCTTTAACTATGTGTATGATTTCCTTGGATAGCTGTGTGATTAGGAATTGAATATGTACAAACTCATGCTTGTGTTGTGCTTCATAACATGCTCAACTGATTGTATGATTTTATGTATGTAATGCATATGTTTAAATTCATGTTTATATTGTATGATCCGTCATGGGTGATGGGGGAGTGGTGTAACGATTCTGTGCAACAGCCCTGGCAGCCCTAAACGGATAATATCAGACTTTGATTGTATGACTTGAATCTTGATCCATTACTGCTTTAACTATCTGAAATTGAATGTGATTGGGGCTATTGTATAGTCCAGGCAGTCGGTAACGGGATCGAATTCGTGGCTGAGATTCATTCGCCACGTAGGACGTGTTTGACGAACTCGAGTCATGCATTGCTTGTCGGCAGTGGTTAGGTCACACGAAGTGCTTATGCACTTCATGTCGCACAACTCAACGGGCGCTCGTGCTAGTCGAGCTCGTCAAGTAACCCGATCTGTCTTATGTATGTTCACCGTGTTTGGACGCCTCTGCTTAAACCTAGGGTACCAAACTTACCAGTGAAATCCCGTTAACTATGATACCTCGATCCGCTAAGACTCATGAGCCGGTCATGGTGGTATGAGACACTGTGGTCGAGCTGTCGGTCTACGCTGGGGCCACGTGTCTCCCCGTAGTGACCATTGAGCAACCAGACTCGTGAGCCGAATACGGTGGTATGGGACACTGTATTCGAGTTGTCGACACCTACGGCGAGAGCTGAATACAGTGAGACCTGTATTCGTGCTGACGGGCGACGAGCCTTTCGTAATGTCTTCGAGTATACTCTAAAGTCTGTGATTGACGATGAGCCCTTCGAAGCAACTAGACCATGAGTTGAGCCGAGTACGGTGAGACTTGTATTCGAGCTGACGGCCAGCGATTGAACTGAGTACGGTGAGACCTGTATTTGAGTTGACGGCCAGCAATTGAGCCACATACGGTGAGATCTGTATCCGTGCTGACGGGTGACGAGCCCTTTGTGATGCCTTCACGATGCCTCTCAAACCATAATATCGTATGAGACTAACTAGGAGTGACGACCCTAGACAAGATCTTTGTTTGGGAATGATACAAGGGAGGCACCTTAGTTTCCCAATCCTGCTGTTTGAAATGGACTAATAATAACTCGATAATCATGCTCATCATCACGTTGCATGTGCCTGGAAGATGTGGAGCACTGAGGAATGCAAGCATGCCGCAAACATAAGATGGTGTTGCATGAGGGAGTGTGTGGTGAGGGCATACATTATGACTGCATTCATACGTGCATTAATAAGAGTATTTAGAATTATTTGATTGTACTGCTTTATCATTACTGCTTGAATGAGTTGATAACATGTTAACCTATGCTTTATTGTTCCACTGAGTTGATCACTCACTCCCACATTACGGGACGGTGTTCCGAACACCCACCAGACTTTGTTTGATTACAGATGGTGATGCTTGTGAGGGGGAGCCAGACCTCTGCGACGATGTGGATGCTTTCTTGTCTATGCCGTATTTCTGGTGGCTTCATGCGAGTCGTGTCTTGATCGACGAGGTATAGGGATGTTGTCTAGATGATTTTACACTTTTCTTATAAATTGGACTTGTACTTGTAATCTATTAACCTGGTAATATTATCACACTCTGGAGACTCACCACAGTTTATATATTTTATATATCTATCATAGTCTTCCGCTTGTAAATTTAACTGTCTCTGGAGTATGATATGCTGTTTTGGCTTAATCTCACTCATGTTCAATGCACTAATACAGACAACATTCAATCATCATTCATTTTGTTGCATAAGTGATGCGTTGGAACTCGGGAGTTGAGTTTATGCTTGACCCCCGATTTTCAGGGCATTACAATTGCCTACTCCCTCGGGCGGGTAAGGCCACACCCCCTCCCAATTGACTGCAACACAGTGGGAGCGCAACCTACTCGTATTCGGCACTCAGACGCTCATGTATCCACTCAGTCTAGACGTTGGGGCGTCCTCTGGTACCGAGAGGGTTTAGGGACTTTCACCTAGGGATATCTATGACAACCCATGTAGAAAAAGATTTTGGTGTCCCATCTGGCCATCCACGATATACTTGTGGAGGCTACGACCCTGATGTCGCTAGGGTGTACGGTGGTTATATCACAAAATAGGAGATGCATGAGTCAAAAAATCCACTCATGCATCAACCCTGCGCGTACCGCGTGCTCATTTAGGACAACTTTGCCTATCAGAGAGCCCCATAACAACTTGCCCAATGGCACATGCTATGCTCAATCACTCATAACAAGCATGCGGATGATGTGTATGGGCATGTATCATGAAGTATACCAAGCATGATTATAATCACATACAACATAGTGGGCAAGTATAAGACGACCCATGACCCGTATAGGTGAATGGGTGGTGTGCAATAATCACCTACACATGGCGGGCCTCACACATATAATGATCCTCACACATATGATGGGCCTCGTACATCACAATTGGGTCTCATACAATCACAATGGGCCTCATACAATCACAACAGGCCTCATACAATCACACAATAGGCCTCACACAATCGAGATGTGAAAGTGCCTTGGTTTGTCAATTAGCGTGAGTGTTGAGTCTGACAGACAGGAGAGCTCCATAGGGAGATTGATTAAGCGACTCTCTCAACAGGATGTGTGCCCAAACTCGTCACAGGTAAATCTAAACCTCACATCCCTTGTCCCAAAACACTAGGTAATTAAAACCCTTAAAACAAGTTAGAATATCATAGGACTTTTAAAGTTAAGAAAACTTTTTCAAAATCAGAAAATCTCTAAGTTTTCTTCCTTTGTCGATTTTAGCGACACACAACTCGATATGATCGACCTGCGCTGTCGATGTCCTCGATGACAAATCGATTCCATCGGAATGAGGACAAAAGTGTCCAGCAACCACATATATATCTGGAAGGATTTATCGATGTATCGATATACCTATCGATATCATCGATATTTGAATCTCGAGTCCATCGAAGGTGACTCGATAATATCGATAGGCAGATCTCGGATGCCCCTGTTTTCACTTAAGAATATCATATGTGCATCGATATATCGAAGCCCTCCTCGATACCATTGAAGTTCAAATCTCGATAACATCAGAAGGCTCTCGATGATATCGGTCATGGGCGCGAAGATTTCCAGCAAAATATTTCAGGATAGTTTATCTATGATCGAGGGTCACTCGTTAAAATCGATATTCAAATATCGATGATATCAGTACAGTTTCAATGGCATCGAACAGGGACATAAACTGTCCAATAAGCTTAAACAAAAATCGATCCCTTGGATTTATCGATGCCTTGACACAGCTATCGATATCATCGACATTCAAATTCCGATGATATTGAAGGTCCCTCGATCATTCTTGTAAACCTGAAATATTTCAAAGCAAGTCTCTCTCATTTTCAAATGTCGATGAATCGAACCTAGTATCGATAAAATCGGAGTTCGAAATCCGATGACATCGACACTTATTTTGATTCCATCGACTAGCTAGCAAAAGGTTTCAAAAGCGTATGACATTTGAGTTTGTGTCATCTAGCGGACCATCGATGTTATCGAGAGTATACGTTCGATGATATCAAACCCGCTCGATGATATCGAACTTTGTCATAAATGTGACCATTTTATATCCGTTGGAACCTTTTGCCTATATAAAGAGGACTTGTCTATTGTTGCTGGTAGAGAAAGAAGAGAGTGCTTTTGAGTGTTTTACCTTAGATCATATACCCAAAGCCCTTTCTCTCATGGGAGTTCATCCTCCAATCCACCCTCATCATTGATATTCAATAGAGTGGATTGGGGAATGAACTTTCGCATTTAAGGATCCTCCGGCTACTACTTTAACGGTAAATCATTTAGCTAGGATGCCTTGAATGCATAGATGATCGGAATCACTTTATCTTCCTTATAGGAAAACATTTTATAGAGTAGGATTCCGTTTTCACCTTGACCCAACTCGAAGCCTTGTATTGGTACATCATCTGTGTTGCGGATCAAGGAAGCAGAAGATTCTTCTTCAACAAAGGAGGAGATCTTCGACAATGTGTTGACTGAGACTCATCCACTTATTTGTAAGTTATTAAAGTCTAGAGAACACTTGTGATCATTCCTTTTTAGGATTGGGTCTAAGGTGTTTCTCACCCTTTCAAGCCCTCGTAGAAGGCCTCTAGTGGGATTGTACGTGGTGGGTGCGTTGTGTTGACCCTTGCTCTGTGGAGAGCATAAACAGTTATGCTCTTTGTGTGGATCCTTGGCCAGTGTGCCTAAAATCGGGTGCGTTGTATTGACCCTTGCTCATGGGAGCATAAACAGAGGTTCCTTGTGTAGATCCTTGGCTAGTGTGCCTAAAACTGGGTGCTATGTGTTGACCCTTGCTCAGGGAGCATAAACAGCCAGCCTTGGTGTTGGTTGTAAAGGTTAAAGGTGAATCTAATTTAAAACCTTGGGTTTGGGGTGAACCGTGTGAAACCTCCTTAGTAAAATCCGGTACACTCAAGGGTTGAGTGTGGTTACCTGGAGTGGAGTAGACAAGTAGTCGAACCACTATAAAAATGACTATGTTTGAGATTGGTATTGTCTTTCATTTGTTTATGTGATTTTCTTAAATGCGTTCATATCTGATTAAATGAGATCACAGCTCGCACACACGCACAGTCATATCCATTATAAACTAGTTTGCATATTATTTATCCTTTAAATAGTTTGTGATTGGATCCTCTACCGGGCTTGAAAGCCAGTAAAGTTACTCTTAAGTAATCGTAATATATGCTTGTTGTTAGGATTAGAGTGATAGGATTTTAAATTATTATAAAATTATTAAAAATTCCTATTCACCCCCCTCAGGACATATTGACATATTCTTACTTCAACTAGAGCGGTCTTTACCACAATTTCAATTGGTATAAGAGCAGGTCTCTCTTAAGGGCTTCACCGCCTAAAGAGTGATCTTGACTGATTAGACTGATGTTAGAATCATGGTCAACAGTGTCTCAGAGGGTGTGACAAATCGGACCAATTTCCTAGTAATCCATACTGCTCTGAAAGTTGACAATAGTTCAAAATGGTACCTTGAAGTGGATGCTCCAGATATATGACTGGTGATCAAACTCACTTTTGTGAGTATTCAGACTTTGATGGAGGATCAGTCACATTTGGAGGTAGCTCTGCCAAAATTGTTGGACAAGGAATGATAGTTATACCAGGCCTTCTAAAAAATAAACATGTTCTTTGTGTAGAAGGTCTGAAACATAATCTCCTTAGTATCTTTCAAATATGTGACAAAGAACATCTGGTCACCTTTTCAAAAGATGTGTGTAGGATTTTAGATCATACAGGAAAATCTCTCATAAAAGGTTTACGTACTAATGATAACTATTATATTATTGAGAGTACAAATTAAAAATAGCGGTGAAGACCGCTTGAGTTGAAGTTGGAATATGTCAATCCAATCACAGAACTATTCAAATAATAAGCGTGAAGTAGTTATAGTCTATGATGGATGTGACTGTGTGTGAAGTGTAAGCAGATATGAATTCAGTTAATCATAATCACACAAATGATCAAGTATGAGAATCAATCACAGACACAGTCATTTTTATAGTGGTTCGACTACTTGTCTACTCCACTCCCGGCTGCCGCACTCAACCCTTGAGTGTATCGGATTTCACTAAGGAGGTTTCCCAGGGTTCACCTCAAACCTAAGGCTTTAAATCAGGTTCACCTTCAACCTTTACACGGATGTTTCTACTCGATTCATCTCTAACCCTGGAGTTTTACTGGTTCACTCCTAACCAGATATTTATACTCTCCATAGAGCAAGGGTCCACACAACACACCCGGGAGTTTTACTGGTTCACTCCTAACTAGATATTTATGCTCTCCATAGAGCAAGGGTCCACACAATGCATCCACCACATACACTCCCGTCGGAGGCCTCCTTGAGGACTTCAAAGGGTGAGAACCACTTAAGACCCAATCATAGAAAGGAATGATCACAAGTGTCCTCTTGGACTCTGGGTACTTACAAATAAGCTGATGAGTCTTGTTTAGCACAATGACGAAGATCTCCTCCTTGTTACTGAAGAGTCTTTGACTCCCTTGATCCGCAACACAAAAGATGTACCAGTACTGGGTTTCAGGTTAGGTCAAGGTTATGATGGAATCCTACTCTCTAAAGATTTTCCTATAAGGAAGATAAAGTAGTTCCACTCTTATGCATTCAAGGCATCCTAGCTTAATGATTTGCCATTAATGTAGTAGGTGGAGGATCCTTGAATGCGAAAGTTCATTCCCCAATCCACTCTATTGAATATCAATGGTGAGGGTGGATTGGAGGATGAACTCCCACGAGAGAAAGGGCTTAAGATATAGGATGTAAGTTGAAACACACAAAAGCTCTCTCTTCTTTCTCTCATACCAACAAAAGACAAGTCCTCTATATATAGACAAAAAGTTCCAACGGATATAAAATGGTCACATTTATGACAGAGTTCGATATCATCGAGCAGGTTCGATATCATCGAGCGTATACTCTCGATAGCATCGATGGTCTGCTCGATGACTCGGATTCAATGTCATACGCTTTTGAAACTCTTTGCCAAATGGTCGATGAATCGAAACTATTGTTGATGTCATTGGATTTCGAACTTCGATTCCATCGATGACAAGTTCAATTAATCGACACTTGAAAAAGAGAAAGACTTGACTTTGAGATATTTCAAGTTTTCATGAATGATTGGGGGAACCGTCGAGATCATCAGAATTTGAATGTCGATGATATCGAGATCAGAGTCGGTGCATCGATAAATCCAGCGGATTTGTCTTTAAGCTTGCTGGACGATTTGTGTCCATGTTCGATGCAATCGACCTTATTTGAATATTGATTCTATCGAAGGGCCCCCGATCATAGTTAAAAATAACCTGAAATATCTGTTGTAAGAAATGCACGCCCACTATTGATATCATCGATGGACCTTCGATCTTATCGATATTTGAATTCAAATCATATCGGACGGTCATCGATATATCGAAGGAAATTGAGATTTTCATTAAAAAACAGGGGCGCCGAAAATCTGCCTGTCGATCTTATCGAGCCACTCCCGATGGGCTCGAGTTTTGAATATCGATGATATCGATAGGTGTATCGATACATCGATAATTCGTCCAGATATGTTGTGAAGTTGCTGGACATTTTTGGTCCTCTTTTCGATAATATCGATAAGGTATCGAGGACATCGACAGTGCAGGTCGATCATATCGAGGGTGTATCGATAAAATCGACAAGGTGAAAAAAACTTACAGATTTTCCTATTTGCAAAAAGTTTTCTCACCTTAAAAACCCTAAGATGTCTATCTTATTTTAAGGGTTTTAATCACCTGGTATTTTGGGTCATGGGATGTGAGGCTTTAGATTTACCTATGACGAGCTTGTACACATCCGGTTGAGGCAGACGCTTGAATTGATCTTCCTATCGAGCTCTGTAGATAGTTTGACCCACTACGTAACTTGACAAACCAGGGCACTTTCACAAATGAGAGTGTGTTATCCACAAAATGTAATATGACTGTAAAGAATGAATCTAAATTATGGCACCAAAGGTTGAGACATGTTCACTATCGAAATTTACCTAAGATGAGTTCAAAAATTTTGGTTAAAGGTCTTCCCAAGATTAGAAAAGAAGAAAAAGTTGTTTGTGGAGAATGTTTAAAAGGAAAATAGTTAAAAGTCGGCCACAAAAAGTCAACCACTATAACAACAACAAAACCTTTGGATTTGCTGCATATGGACTTGGTTGGCCCGACCAAAGTGGAAAGCCATGGCAAGAAAAGATACTTCCTAGTGGTAGTATATGACTACACCAGATTTACTTGGGTCGCGTTTCTTCGAGAGAAATCAGATGCCTTTGAAGAATTTGTAATATTGGCAAAGCGACTTCAAAATGAAAAATGATATTGCATCAATCGCATCAGAAGTGATCATAGTGGGGAATTTGAAAATGAAAATTTTGAAAAATATTACAATGAGAAAGGAATTCATCATGAATTCTCAGCTCCAAAAACCCCACAACAAAATGGAGTCGTTGAAAGGAAAAATTGAGTATTGCAAGAAATGGGGTCAGTTATGCTAAATGGGAAAGATATGGCAAAAAGTTTCTGGGTAGAAGCCGTCAATACCGCCTGCTACATCATTAATAGAGTATATCTTAGAGCAGGCTTGAAGAAAACTCCATACGAACTGTGGTATGGGAAATTTCCTAGTGTGAAATATTTTCAGGTGTTTGGTAGTAAATGCCACATCGTAAGAGACAGAGATCACCTTGGAAAATTTGAGTCTAAAAGTGATGAAGGTATTTTTCTGGGGTATGCCTTGAATAGTTGTGCTTATAGAGTGTACAACCTAAGAACCCTCACTATTCAAGAGTCTGTCAATGTGGTAAATGATGATCATCCTCATGAAGAAGATACCCCGGTAAATGAATTAGAAGACGATGTAGATTCATGCATACTAGAAAAATCTGATAACAAATCTCCATCATCCATTAAACCTCAACTATCATCTGACGTACCCATCATAAAGGATCACCCTCGAGGGCAAATTATTGAAGATCCTAATGATGGTGTGAAAACTAGACGGCAGATAAAAAAATATCTATAGTCATTTCTTTTTTACCTCAAAGATTGAACCCAAGAATATTGTGGAAGCTCTTCAAGATGAACACTTGATAAATGCTATGCAAGAAGAACTTCAACAATTCCAGAGAAATGAGGAATGGAAATTGGTTCCCAGACTAACTGATACAAATGTCATTGGAACCAAATGGGTCTTCAAGAATAAATCCGACGAGTCAGGCAATGTGATCAGAAACAAATCAAGGCTAGTTGTTCAAGGGTACTCACAGATAGAAGGGGTTGATTTTAATGACACATTTGCCCCTGTCGCTCGTCTTGAGTCTATTAGAATTCTTATGTCCGATGCATGCACACTAAAGTTTAAACTGTTTCAAATGGACGTTAAAAGTGCTTTTCTTAATGGAGATCTTGCTGAAGAAGTTTATGTAGAACAACCAAAAGGATTTTTAGATCCTAAGCACCCCCATCATGTTTATCGTCTGGACAAAGCTCTGTATGGTCTCAAATAAGCGCCACGTGCTTGGTATGAATGATTAACAAAATTTCTTTTAGACCATGAATTCTGTAGAGGAAGTGTAGATAAGACACTGTTTACCCAGAGAACAAAGAACTCATTGCTTATTGCACAAATTTATGTGGATGATATAGTGTTTGGGTCAACATGTGGAGATGCTGCATACAAATTTGCCAACCTCATGAAATCAGAATTTAAAATGAGCATAGTCAGCGAATTAAACTTCTTTTTAGGATTACAAGTCAAGCAACTAAATGATGGAATTTTCATAAATCAGACCAAGAATGCAAAAGACTTGGTGAAAAGATTTGGGCTTGAGTCTGGACGCACTTATCACACGCTTATGAGTACCACACTTAAACTTTTCGAAGATACTAACGGTAAAAGTGTGGACCAACATCTCTATCAGAGTATGATCAGCAGGCTACTATACCTCACAGCCAGTCGTCCAGATATATCCTTTAGTGTGGGAGTGTGTGCTCGGTATCAGGCAGATCCTAAGGAATCCCACCTAACGGCTGTTAAAAGGATTATCAAATATGTAATAGGCACTACCACCTTTGGTCTATGGTATTCATTTGAAACATCCACCATTATTGTAGGCTACTTTGACACAGATTGGGTTGGAAATTTGGATGATCGAAAATCAACAGGTGGAGGATGTTTTTATGTTGGAAATTGTCTGGTCTCTTGGTAGAGCAAGAAACAAAACTCAATATCATTATCCACTGCTGAGGCTGAATACATTACTGCAGGAAGTTGTTGTGAACAACTCCTTTGGATGAAACAAATGTTGTTGGACTACGGAATCAAATAACCCACAATGAGTCTATTCTGTGATAACACAAGTGCGATCAACATTTCAAAGAATCGTGTCCAACACTCTCGGACCAAGCACATTGACAACCGTCATCACTTTATCTGAGAACTTGTTGAAGGCAAGATTATTACATTGGATTATGTTTCCATAGAAAAGCAACTCGCAGATATCCTCACTAAATCTCTTGATACAAATAGGTTCAGTGATTTTCAAAAATCCATTAGAGTTTGCACTTATTGAAAATATCCCAGTGACCTTGATCCACATAGGTAAATCTTCACACTAGGACATTCATGGTTAAGTTCAGCCACAAGTCTAAAACTCATAAATTAACCATGTTAGTTTTGGAATGCTAGATAATAACATTCTCGATGATATCTGAACCTTGTTGATGTCATCGATAAATACAGTTCGATGAGATCGATATTCAACACCGATGAAATCGAAGAATCTCGAGAATGCGAAGTGATAACCAGCGGTCCTTCCCAATGGTTGGATTGACCTAATTTCCACTGGACATTGGCACTTTCCCTATGGTCATCAGCACGGTCTTTAATGTCATTATAGCGTGTGCTCGATGCCATCGATGAGGGATCGATATGATCGTAAGAGCTTCTATGAGAACAAGGGTGTTTTCAATATCAAAATCTCATATTTCCTCCCTTCTCTGATTGCTTCTTCTTACCTCTACCTATCCCTTACACTGAAAAATCATGCACAAAGGGAAAGGTAAGTCTCTTCACTCTTTACAATCAAAGAACATGCAATCAGAATCTAGTAGGCATTAACCTATGCCAGTGGAAGGACGTCCATTCACCATTATTGAACGTCTAGTGCTCAATAGTGCCATTGAGCCTTTTGGAGTGGACCTACTTTTGGAAGTAATAGGTTGGCAGAACATCCTCAATCTTGGAGGATCATATCAACTAGGGGTGATCCAAGAATTCTTCAATCACTGTTATGTTATTATTGATGATCCCCCTAGCGTTTGAGTTGAACTAGCACATTACTCAAAACTTATCACTCCGATCACCTTGGCTCATCTTCTAGATCTTGATGTCACTCGAATCCCAGTGACTAATAGGAATCTCAACGGTTTGGGTGTGTGGGGAGAAATAACTCATGCATTATATCAAGGCACTACTGTTCTGTGAAATGATGAAAATTTGGTTCACATCAACTATCTTGGACCCACTTTCAAAATCTTCATAGCATTTTTGGGTCTAATGTATATCCCTGCGATGTCAAAGGTAATCATCTCCCTCTGTTTGTGATCAATGTGCTTTATGATGTATATCAAGAAAATCAAGTGTGCCTGTCGACTCTTCTCCTCAAGCAAGTCATTCGTGTAATCCAAGGAAATCATAGGGAGACACTACCCTTTCTGGTGCTCATATGCAAACTAGCACATCATGCGGGGCTTTCTGTCACATCTGACGCTATGTATCCTAAAGCATGGTTTGACAGTAATGCAGCTCAGGAGGCTCAACAGTTGTGTCTCTCTTCGTCTCTCCCCAGGCATAGCCTTCCCATGCCGCAGGCCATCCAACATGCTCAACCATCAATTCAGCCTACACATGGAGGGTCCAATTACACGCCGATGGTCAGCCCAGAGTCTATCACAAACCACCAGTCTCATCATCTAGAATGACACCTACTGAACGGGATGGCAGGGATGAAGGAACGACTGTACAACTGTGAAAGGCGCCTCACCACAATTGAAGAGAAAGTCGATGTCCTCCAGCAAACCACACAGCAAGTGGTGGACTTGCTTACACATATCAATCCTCGAGGACATTGAGCTTGTTGAGACGTATAATTGCGGTTGGATTACCAAGCATGTCTATTTTGTGTAATTTGAACTGACTAAATGCTTTACTGCAAAATTTTGGGGCAGTATATGATTTGTTTTGGATATTTTGAATATTGTCGGGTATTAATCACAGTTATTTGCTGACATATTTATATATGTGATCACTTATTTCTCTGAGTATGTGTGGTATGTGCTTCTATTGCATGGTATGTGATGTATTTAATGTTTTGCTTATTTCTCACTACCTTGATATCCCCTGCATACATAGGATTCACATATGAGAGGTTTTAGATCATTGTTTTATTATTATCCATCTATCTTCACTCTATGTATGCTTACTGAATGATGTTCTCCCACATATATTTAATCTTCAGTCAATATCTACTATACTGCAATCTTTGTTAATGATTGACAAAAGGGGGAGAAACTCAAACACCTCATCAGGAAATGTATATCTACTTGAGTATGGTGATGCAGGTGTTAGGGGGAGCCACTGCACCAAGCGAGGGGGAGTTTGCAGTCAGGGGAGTAACTTCTGAATGTGTTGTGTATATGACATTGTTAGCATTGTACAATTGTGTAAAGAACATGTACACACAATTTAGGATGTCAGTACAGAAGCTGTTCTAGGGTGTTTTGGTATTTTGTCATGTAATTGAAAAAAGGAGAGATTAAAAGTGCCATGGTTTGTCAATTAGTGTGAGTGTTGTGTCTGTCAGACGGGAGAGCTCCATAGGAAGTTGATCAAGCGTCTGTCTCAACAGGATGTGTGCCCAAACTCGTCACAGGTAAATCTAAGCCTCACATCCCTTGTCCCAAAACACCAGGTAATTAAAACCCTTAAAATAAGTTAGAACATCATAGGGTTTTTAAAGTTAAGAAAACTTTTTTCAAAATCAGAAAATCTCTAAGTTTTCTTGCTTTGTCGATTTTATCAACACACAGCTCAATATGATCGACTTGCACTGTCGATGTCCTCGATGACAAATCGATTCCATCGGAATGAGGACAAAAGTGTCCAGTAACTACATATATATCTGGACGAATTTATCAATGTATCGATATACCTATCGATATCATCGATATTTGAATCTCGAGTCCATCGAAGGTGACTCGAGAATATCAATAGGTAGATCTCCGGTGCCCATGTTTTCACTTAACAATATCATATGTGCATCGATATATCGAAGCCCTCCTCGATACCATCGAAGTTCAAATCTTGATGACATCGGAAGGCTCTCGATGATATCGATCATGGGCACGAAGATTTCTAGCAAAATATTTCAGGATAGTTTATTTATGATTGTGAGTCACTCGTTAGAATCGATATTCAAATATCGATGATATCGGTACGGATTCAATGGCATTGAACAGGGACAGAAACTGTCCAGCAAGCTTAAACGAAAATCCCTTGGATTTATCGATGCCTCGACACAACTATCGATATCATCGACATTCAAATTCCAATGATATTGAAGGTCCCTCGATCATTCTTGTAAACCTAAAATATTTCAAAGCAAGTCTCTCTTATTTTCAAATGTCGATGAATCGAACCTAGTATCGATAAAATTGGAGTTCGAAATTTGATGACATCGACACCTATTTCGATTCCATCGACCAGCTGGCAAAAGGTTTCAAAAGCGTTTGACATTTAAGTTTGTGTCATCAAGCGGACTATCGATGCTATCGAGAGTATACGTTCGATGATATCGAACTCTATCATAAATGTGACCGTTTTATATCTGTTGGAACCTTTTGCATATATAAAGATGACTTGTCTATTGCTGCTAGTAGAGAAAGAAGAGAGTGCTTTTAAGTATTTTACCTTTGATCATATACCCAAAGCCCTTTCTCTCATGGGAGTTCATCGTCCAATCCACCCTCATCATTGATATTCAATAGAGTGGATTGGGGAATGAACTTTCGCATTCAAGGATCCTCCAGCTACTACCTTAATGACAAATCATTAAGCTGAGATGCCTTAAATGCATAAATGATCGGAATCAGTCTATCTTCCTTATAGGAAAATATTTTATAGAGTAGGATTCCGTCTTCACCTTGACCCAACCTGAAGCCTTGTATCGGTACATTATCTGTGTTGTGGACCAAGGAAGTAGAAGATTCTTCATTAACAAAGGAGGAGATCTTCGACAACGTGCTGAATGGGACTCATCCACTTATTTGTAAGTTATTAGAGTGTAACGCCCTGAAAATCGGGGGTCAAGCATAAACTCAACTCCCGAGTTCCAACGCATCACTTATGCAACATAAATAAGGATGATTTAATATTGTCCGTGTTAGGGCATTAAAGATGAATGAGATTAAGCCAAAACAACATATCATACTCCAGAGATAGTTAAATTATGCAAGTGGAAGACTGTGATAGATATATAAAATATATAAACTGTTGTAAGTCTCCAGAGTGTGAACATGTTACCAGGTTAAATATATCACTGTATACTCCAAAAATGGACAAAATGAATAAACAAGGGTGTTCCAAAAGAGTAAATTAAAGTATAATGGCATCTAATCAGCAACCCTGTAACCCCGTCGATTAGAAGATGGTCTACATAGACCCGCCTGATAGCTGCATAAAGGAGAAACCCTCCTCATCATCATAAAAGTCCGGCTTCGCTTCGCAAGCGTCGTCATCATCTAAAATTCAAACAGGGTCTGGTTAGTGTGTACAACACCGTCCCATAACGTGGGAGTGAGTGATCAACTCAGTGGAATCATAGAGCAAAGGTTAACATGTTATCAACTCAATCAAGTAGTAATGATAAAGCAGTAAACCACACATCCCTAAGTACTCTTGTTAATGCAAGAATGGTATGAATGTATGATGCATGCCCTCGCCTACGCTCCCTCAGCGACTTCATCTCACGTTCGTGCATGAACAACACTGCCTCAGTGCTTGACCTGCTACATCTGAACGCAAGCGTAATGCGGTGCATGCATATGATTACCAAGTTCTTATTAGTCCTTTTCATACAGCAGGGTTGGAAAACTAAGGTACCGCCCTTATATTAATACCCAAACAATGATCCATTCTAGGGTCGTCAGTCCTAGTAAATCTCATACGATGTTGCGGTTTTAGGTCATTGCAAAGGGCTCGTCGCCAAATCAGTATAGGCCTAGTGTATACTCTGATTCCTATGGAAAGGGTCGTCGCCTCAACGCAGGTTCAGTGTATGCTCGAGGTCACTACAAAGGGCACGTCTAGGGCTGCCAGGGCTGTTACACGGAATCGTTACACCACTCCCCCATCACCTATCACGGCTTCGTCACCAAAACAGTGTAGGCCAACAGCTCGAATACAGTGTCCCATACCACCGTATTTGGCTCACGAGTTTGGGTTGCTCACTGGTCACTACGGGGAGGCTCGTCGCCCCAGCGTAAGCCAACAGCTCGACCACGGTGTCCTATACCACCATGACCGGCTCATGAGTCTTAGCGGATCGAGGTACTAAGGTTAACGGGGTGTCCACTGGTGAGTTTGGTACCTTAGGTTCAAGCAGTGGCGTCCAAACACGGTGAACATACATCGAGTCAATCAGGTTACTTAACGAGCTCGACTAGCACGATCGCACATCAAGTGAATCGACATGAAGTGCGTAAGCACTCCACGTGGCCTAACCATTGTTGACAACCGAAGTACAACTCAGATTCGTCGAACACATCCTGTGTGGCGAAACAACATCATCCACCAATCTAGGATCTGTTACCGATTGCCTGGACATACAATAGCCCCAATCACATTCAATTACAATAAAATATCCTAGAAGATAGTTAAAGTAGTAATGGATCAAGATTTCAAATCATACAATCAAAGGTCCGATATTGTCCGCTTTAGGGCTGCCAGGGCTGTTGCACGGAATCGTTACGCCACTCCCCCATCACCCTTCACAGCTTTGTTTTTGCATTTTATGGAATACAACTTAAACATAAATTTATACATATGCATAACATAGATAAATAGACACTATAATATATGGTACATGGAGGAAAGCATACACATAGTTATACATTACAATTTACTAATTACTTACTCATTCAGACATTTCAGCAAACACTTAGACTACATACATCATTATACATGATGTATGTTGATTATACATGTATTAGGCCAAATCCTTTTACTAGGGAGTTGCCCCGTATACCACACGCATATACCCAAGGTGGATAATCATGGCATGCACAAATCTGATTTGCATACTTATTTAATCATTTCCACATACACGTGGGCTACACACATTAACATATATAGCGTCCATTGGCCGTGGCATGATTTACGGCAAATCCTTTCGTTAGGGAGTTGTCACATACATAACAAGCATATAGTCATGGCAAATAATCATGTTAGACACAAATCCAAATTTCATACATATACGGTATTTTCTATAAATACGAAGAATACAGTATATTCAACATAGTTAACGTATAACTGAAAAATAAAACGGACATCACTTTATGCATGTGAAATAGCACCCACGTCAAGAATAAATCATTAACCGACATTGAAAGCCTTGAAAACCATAACCTATACGTCTATAGTCCGTACCTTTCGCCGGTAGACTCGAAACGAATCAGTTTAAATGCTAAGTCTTTGTCTACGACACCAGAACAACCTATAACAGGGAATAGGTTAGCTATTTTATCAACTGTTCTATTTGAGTTGCTACAATATGTTAGGGTTAGGATTTCTTACCCAAGTACGTTGTTGGAAATGCCAGATTTGCGATACAGACATGTTAAACAAGTGCGTGGAGTAGCGGGATCGAATTCCAGGAAGAAGCACCTACTCTCTCTCTCTCTTTCCTTCTCTTTTCTCTCTTCTCTCTCCTAGGGTTTTCCAAATTCGTATGGGATGAGAGAGTGAGGGTTTAAAGCCATTATATAGGCCCAGAACTGATGGGAATGACCCCAGAGCCAAGGTATACTTAGGTTATAGCCAAAGTGCGTCTGTTTCAGCTCAACAGAGCACTTCCAGAGCCCCCCTTGAGCCAAAGGTCAGACTTAAAGTCCCTGACCATGGATCTAGGTCAAGTTAAGTTTTTGTTCCAATCGGGTTTCCAGATCGCATGTGGCGGACCAGTTTTAGTTCAACGGTCACCGAAACTCGATCAAGGCCACACGTACACCAACCTGTGTATGAAATTTCTCCTGATCCGAGGGTACATTTGGGTCAGATTCTGACGGTTTGATTGCTTATATTCGGCCCGCAAGTGACAAGTCTCAGATTACTTAAATGAGATTTAATTTCTAAAGAAAGCCACATTTTCTCACACTCTTCGCTCCAGGCTCAAGCGAATAGCCCCGGGACACTATTTGGAGTTGATTTGTGAGATGGTTGTCAAGCCCAGCAAGGCGGTCCTAATTATATAATTTCGTAGCAATCGGACTTTCGATGTGCGGTCGAGATCCGATATGGAGTTTCAATGTACTTCCGAGAGCAACTGGGTAATGAGATTGATCCTAGATTTTAGGGTAACCTAGCGTCGATGATTCTACAAGTTTTGGATCTTGCAGATTGTATTTAAAGTAATTCAAATGGATTTCACAGCTAATCTAGTTTAGCACTTAGTTAAACTTGTCTAATTTCTAAAGGATTTGAGGTTTGAGAGGTTCATAAGGGGTTAGGATCTACCCCTTGCCTAAGGACATCTAACTCCAGGTTGACAAAAATCTGGGGCGTTACATAAAGTCCAGAGGATATTTGTGATCATTTCTTTTTAGGATTGGGTCTAAGGTATTTCTCACCCTTTCAAGCCCTCGTAGGAGGCCTCCGGCGGGAGTGTATGTGGTGAGTGCGTTTGTTGACCCTTGCTCTGTGGAGAGCATAAACAGTTAGTTCCTTGTGTGGATCCTTGGCCAGTGTGCCTAAAATCGGGTGCGTTGTGTTGACCCTTGCTCGTGGGAGCATAAACAGAGGTTCCTTGTGTGGATCCTTGGCCTGTGTGCCTAAAACCAGGTGCTATGTGTTGACCCTTGCTCATGGAGCATAAACAGTCAACCTAGGTGTAAGTTGTAAAGGTTAAAGTGAAACTGATTTAAAACCTTGGGTTTCGGGTGAACCGTGTGAAACCTCCTTAGTGAAATCCTGTAACTCAAGGGTTAGTGCGGTTACCGGTGGAGTAGACAGTAGTCAACACTGGAGTAACAATAGTCACCACTATAAAATGACTGTGTTTGAGATTGTTATTATCTTTCATTTGTTTATGTGATTTCCTTAGATGCGTTCATATCTGATTAAATGAGATCACACCTCACACACACGCACAGTCATATCCATCATAAACTAGTTTGCATATTGTTCATCCTTCAAATAGTTTGTGATTGGATCCTCTACCGGGCTTGGAAGCTAGTAGAGTTACTCTTGAGTAATCATAATATATGCTTGTTGTTAGGATTAGAGTGATAGGATTTTAAATTATTATTAAATTATTAAAAAGTTCTATTCACCCCCTCTAGGACATATTGACATATTCCTACTTCAACTAGAGCGGTCTTTACCACAATTTCATGATGGGCATCATATAATCACAATGGGTCTCATACAGTCTCACAATGGGCCTCATACAATCACGATGGGCCTCTTATAACCATAATAAGCCTCACATGGTCACAATGGGCCTTATACAATCACGATAGGCCTCATATAATCATAGTGGACCTCATAATGACCTTATACAATCATAATGCTATGTTGATACGTACTTGGTGTGTAGACTAAGATAGTCACAATCAATAATCAGCCTATATATGGTGCGGTCCATAAAAGGACGGCAGATCTGATCCATGATATGAGGATCGGTCCTCAACAATGGATATACCAAATCTAATACCACAGATTCTTCTACCTATGGACAGAGGTGATGATGCATCCTCCTCATAACAAGGATGAGTCTAGATGGCCTACTCATGGGCCTAAGAGTGGGCTTCTAGGTTTGAGTATTTCTACTAACATCAATGGGGACCCAAAGAATTAGGATAACCCAATAAGGCGAGATGGATCATACTAACAATAATAGGGGCCCATCAATTTAGGCTAGTCCACTAAGGGAAATGAGAATGAGTCTAATACAATCACAATGGGCCTCGTACCATCTCAATGGCTTGTATGATGTTATACTAGTATGTACTCATAGTTAGCATCGATAATCGGCGTATACACAAGGCGGGGTCCATAGATGGACAATAGACTCATAACATGAGGGTCAATCCTCAATTGTGGACATACCAAATCTGATAGCACGGATCCTTCCGTCTATGGTGATGATGAACTCTCCTCATATCAAGGTTGGGCCTAGGTGACCTAACTATAGTCTAAGGATCCGGAACGGGCTTCCTTCTCCATACTATCATATGGCCGGCTAGATGCCCTACGGGGGCCCAAATAAGTCCTAGATGAACTCCAAGATTAAAAACAACCCTACTGGCAACCAATGGGGGGCCCAACATTATGGGTTATCCCAATACGAATAGATGGATCATGCACATATCAATGGGGCTCAATGATTAGGGTCAACCCATTTAGAGAAGAATGAGAATGAGCCTAATAAGGCCTAAGGGAAGGTCATAATGTGGACATTTAACCATCATTGCCCATCAATGTAGACATTTAACCAACATCGCTCCCAAGGAGTGGCCCACATAGAGCCGAACATATAGTGGGCCCATGGCCTCATACATGGGCCTCATATACACCACATTGGGCCCCACTCATGGGCCACATATACACCGCATTGGCCTCACCAAATGGGCCTCTCATACATCATAATGGGCCTCATCATAAGGGCCATATATATATATCACATCGGGCCTCATCATATAGGCCTCATATACATCACATCGGGCCTCATCAAAGGCCACAAATACATCACAATAGCTTCATAAAATGGGCCACAAATACATCACAATGGCTTCACAAAATGGGCCACAAATATATCACAATGGGCCTCGCCAAATGGGCCACAAATACATCACAATTGGGCCTCTCCAAATGGGCACATATGCATCATAGCAGGCCGCATCACATGGGTTGCACCAATGGGCTTCATATACATCAAGTGGGTCGCATCACATGGGTCGCACCAATGGGCTTCATATACATCAAGTGGGCCGCATCCATGGGCCGTACCAATGGGCTTCATATACATCAAGTGGGCCGCATCACATGGGTCACACCAATGGGCTTCATAAACATCAAGTGGGCCGCATCCACGGGCCATACCAATGGGCTTCATATACATCAAGGTTGGCCGATCGTCCTAGCGAGACTCACTACACCATTTATCTATTATTAGAGATCATTTTAGATCATTACCTACAAAAATGAATCATATCGGAAGATCATCTGGACCATACCACAATTAGTAGTGGAGACAATGATTTTCCCTGCTTAAAATTCGCAGGGCCCACCATCACGTTTATTTTCCATTCGATCTGTCCGTACGGTCACGAAGACCTGAATTAAGGGGAAAAACAATTTCATATTGATCCAAAACTTCTGGGATACCAAAAGGGCTTTAATGGTAGCCGTTTAATTCTCCACTGTTTTCTGCAGTGTGGTCCACCTGATATACGGATCTGCCTCATTTTTTGTCTCAAGCCTTAAGACAAGCTCGCCAATTGGATGGACGGTGTGGATGTAAAACAGGTGGACGGCGTGGGGGAATACAAAATACATATATCACGGTGGGTCCCACACACGTGGCCCACCAGATATTTGGATCTGCCTCGCGTCCAGATGGACGGTGAGGATATAACACATGCCTCATGATCAGCCCACTTGCTGACGTTAATCCAACAACTATATTGTTGCTGGACGGACGGCTTAGATAGACACATATATCATGGATGGTCACGTAGCTTACTGACGTTAATCAGCAGTGGGACCCACGTCCCTGGCAGATGGATGGTCTAGATTTAAAACCGATGGACGGTGTGTATATAACACACTCCTCATGATCAGGCCCAGCTTGCTGACGTCCTCAGACGGACGGTTGGATGCAACACATACATCATACGGACCCACAGAACTTGTGACGTCAATGCGGCAACTACCTAGATGGTGGCTGCTGGCCCACCGTCCAAAAGATGGACGGCTGGGATTTAATAGATACATCACGGTGGGGTACCATCAAATGGATGGTTAGATAAAACACATGCATCATAGGTAAGTCCCACCGTCCTGTGGTATGGACAGTGTGGATATAGAATAAATACAGCACGGTGGGTCCATCCCATACGTGCCACACATGTGAGGTGGGCCCACGTCCAAGATATATGGATGGTTAGGATATAACACATACTTCATGATCAGACCCACCGTCCCAGCCCATGAACGGTGGGGATATACAACATATATCAAGGTGGGTCCCACATTGCTTGGTGACGTTAATACAATAGCTATATAGCTGCTGTAAATGTACACTACCCAATCCCTTTTCCAGGCAGGTGGGTCCCACGTGGGGCCCACCATATATACTTGTATATGTATATATTATATATATAATACATTATATTAAAATATATTATATTATTATTATTTTTTTTAGGCTCCAACGTCTAGGAACGCTGGACGGATGGCCTGGATGAAACATTACAGTCCTGGGATGGACAGCATGGATGAAAACATACATCAGGTGGCTCCACACGTGTGGGACCCACCAGCTGGATCAACTGATATTTGTGATTTCCTTCATCCAGGCCTATCCCAATGGACAGGCAGCAAGGTGGGGTCCAACATATGGACGGTTTAGATCAGGTTGGCCACACTCATCACAAAAGAGAGATAGAGATAGAGATAAAGATAGAGAGAGAGAGAGAGAGAGAGAGAGAGAGAGACGTGTGGTACGAGGGAGGAGCTCCGCCACTATGAGCTCCTCTCTGTTTACAACATGTACATTAAATGGGTCCCACCACAAATGGGCCCTCAAATAAAATCAACGGTGGAAATTCTAGGATCACCCACCGATTGGCCTTCTTCTTGGTCCCTTGGCTTCCTTATCTCCTATGCTTAACCTTTGATGGTGGATGGTAAAGATTGAAGGATGGAGATGAGGATTTAGGGGTAGGGAGTGGGCCACACACTAGGCTTTCTCTCAGATTTTTTTTTGATGGGGTTTGGGATTTGGTGGAAATGGGATGGGATGGAGTGATGTATGGGAGAGAGGGATGGTGTTGTAAGAAAGAGATGGGTGGAGAGAGAGAGAGTTGACTTTGGGATGGGAGAGAGATGAATAGCGTATGGGTGTTGTAAGGGGAGTGATGTGATGTGTACTTGACTTGAAGTGATTGATTGATGTGATGGATTGTAGAGATTCTCCAGAAATTTGCAACGCGCGACATTTTTCTCGAAATAACGTGGGCCCACATCTCATGACATGGGTATCGGATCGGAGCGTGAGATGCGTAGTTAGAACCGCGACGACGACGCGATCTCAATAGTATAAGTTTCGAGTCAAGTTGACCCAGATATACGGGATGCGGCTTAGGGTCGCGTGCAAACGCCAATTACAAGTCGCGGGTCACCGAAATTCAACTGGGAGGATCGCGAAAGTCTAAGGAACAATACAGACTAGGATACGAGCCTTACATTTAGAGATAAGACCTGGAAGAGGTCCAAGGTAAAAAATCTTAGTAAGAATGAGTGGAGGAGTTGTAGGTGTTTGGGTTGGTTGAATTGGTAAATTTACTTTAATCATACCTGCGACCCTGACCTTATGACACTTTGGTTGGGGAGCTGAATCGACCACCTTTGTTATTATTGGAGGGGATGATCGAACTGACCATTGTTGTTCTTTATGACCGTGTCTTTCTTTGACTTGGAGACACGGCTAGTCTCGACACTATTGCTTTTTTATTTTCATCGGTAACCATTTTCTCTTCTTGGCCATAGGTTTCTTTATCTTTGTCATAGAGGAAAGAGTCAGGCGATGATAAGATTGGTGGATTTAGTAACCAATCGATTATAATAATTTTCCGCCACTCACAAAAAGTGCACATTTGGCGAGGACAACTTGAGAGGATGGGAGGTTCGAAAGCCGCTCACATCGTATCGAAATTGTTGTTGAGTGTTTGAAAAATCCTGACCGAATCTACAAGCATATGATCATAGGGAGGTTAATCTCCAGTCCTATGAGTGAATGGGTAGGGAAGAGATTGAGCGAGGTAGAATTGGCGAGCCCTGAGATTGGGGCAATGCTGAGTGTGAATATTGCATATCTCCCTTAAACATGATAGTGCTTAATCGATTTAATTATGTATGTTTTCATGTGCGAGGTGATTTTGAGAGCTTAAGGTGAAATTGATGTCAAAAGGAAGATTTATACTCAAAAGATTACTAAATGAAGATTCGGAGATTTGGAAGTCATTAATGAAGAATTCACATGCTAAAGATCCAAGAAAACCAAGTGAGGAATAAAGAGAATTAAAGATTTGAAGTGAAGAAAAGGAATCCTGAAATTGTCCTGAAAAAGCATATTTTGAAACTCAGAGTCTTTTTGGGAAAGTGCACAAGTG
Organism: Magnolia officinalis; assembly: GCA_021015155.1. NCBI lineage: Eukaryota > Viridiplantae > Streptophyta > Magnoliopsida > Magnoliales > Magnoliaceae > Magnolia > Magnolia officinalis. The sequence goes on along the minus strand of JAJHSJ010000422.1, from coordinate 1,694 downwards.
AAGTCTATTTTGTAAAACTGCACAGAGTGAAGTCTATTTTGAAAAACTGCGCAGAGTGCATAAATTTGATACGGTTTTTAGAATTTTCCAACTCAGTGCGAAAGTCAGAGTTCCACACAACTATAATAGGACTCCTAAGATGCTCCAAAGCGTCTTCTAGGGTTTGGAAAGGTCTCAAAGGCATAACACAAGGGTCGAGCAGCCGCCAAAGAGTTTTTCTTCTTCCCTACTTTATTTTTCATCTTCTTGTTTAAGAGATTTGGTTTCAATCATGTCTATGGTTGGCTAAACCTCTTAGCTAAGGCTAAGAGGTGAAGCTTGTAGCGTGTTTAGGATGTTTATTTTTCTTTGATTCTTGCTCTTATTGAACGTCATTGATTTCTAGTTTGATATTAAGAGAATTTTCAGTTTTCTATGATTTATTGTGACTCAAATTATAATAGATGCTGTGATAGCTTTAGATATCTTCTTTTCCTGTTTCGAGATTGTAAGATTGTAAATCCCGTCGTTCGCCATCATCTCCTGAGCATGGTTGGGTGATGGAATCCCTTCTAATCTTCACAATTCTCCTCCATTGAGAATTATGTCAATGAAAAGTTCAGATTTGATTTAATTGCTTTATCTTCCAATTAGATAGGATAAGACTCCAATTCCAATTGTGTTTATTGAATCAAGCAAGGTAGCATCTTGATAGCTATAAGTGGATCCTTGACACCCTAGTTCTTACCTTTAAATTCATAAGTTTTAATCAACATTATTCACCATTAATCTCAATTATTCAGATTTAGATTTAGATCTTGTTCTACTTCTACTTCCAGTTATTTTCAAAATACGTACAAGTTTAGTCCATATGGATTCGACATCGGTCTCACTGAGTTATTACTACATTGCGACCCTACACTTATTGTTGTGAACAAGCAATATTGCTCGACCCCTACCTTAACATTGATATTGGTCTCCACAGTGCCACTGTAAGGGAGATCTCTACCAAGGAGGTAGCTCTCCTAAGCCTTGTTTTAGAGCTCGACCATCTCCACATTGGTTGTTTCAGATTCTTTAGTTAACCAAGCCAGACCAAACTCTTTATTGAGGAATGGGCAGAAAGAATTGTTGGGTTTATTGATGTTAATGGTGAGGAAGAATTTCATTTAATTTCAAAAGAATGGATGTCTCTAGGGTAAAAGATGTTTCGATGGTAGAAGGAAGCAAAAGTATCTGAAGGGGGAATGTGATTTACAAGAGCAGAGCGAAAATATTTATACAACCACATTTGGAGAAGCTAGAGAGGTCCTTCATTATGGTAAAAACCCTTTGTTGTTGCATCAAATATGCTACGATATAAGTGGCCAAGCACGAATGGAGTGAGAGCTAACTGTCATCCTCTAGCTAGTTCCTCGACCAGATGAACATATTCTTTGGTTATCTGAACAATATTTACACAGAGAAAGTAACAACAAATCTACAGCTACAAGTTGTTTTATGCTCTTGGTTGTTAACAACGTCATGAGATTTGTACTGAGTAGATATGAAGGTAGAATAAGCTCGCCTATTCTTGTCTGTAATGACGAAGTAATGCTTCTTTTCCTGGTAAAGTTGAGATAGACTGAATCTTTAAAAGGAAGAAGATGGGTGAAATCACAAATATCCATGATTGTTGGCTCATGCGACCACATTCGAAATGAAAAGTGTTACTC
>JAJHSJ010000797.1:0-46751 GCA_021015155.1 Magnolia officinalis | reverse complement strand
AAAAATGAAGCCGATCCAAATTTCAAGTAGACCACATTAGGGATTTAACGCTCTCCTTTACAATCTACCTCGGGCCCACAGAAGTTTTGGATCAAGGTAATATTAGTATTTTCCCTTCATCCAAGTCAATGTAACCTTATCAACGGGTTGGATGGTAAATAAATATTAAGATGGGCCCTAGGAATTTTTAATGATGGTCGTTTTTTTCCTGTTGTGTGGTCCACTTGGGATTTGAAACTACTACAATTTTGGAACCATGGCTTATATTGAGCTGGAAAAACTGATGGAAGGCATTGATATACAACATATACATCAAGGTGGGCCCCACAGGGCCTCACTCGCTAAGCTGTTACTAATGAAATTTCAATGCATGTTAATCCAATGATTTCCTCCCAATCCCAGTTGAAAGTACATAGGATTCCCACCCATCACGAATAATCTAATGGGACACCTACCAATGAAAATACACCATCTCACCCGTTCAAATCTATATATAAATATGGTAAAGAGAAAGTCCTTCCGACAGTGGACTCTCTACGTGTCACGTCCCTTCTTCGTATGAGATTTTTAAGAAAACTTTGAGAATATTTTCAAACCATCTTCTTCTCCTCCCTACCTATCTAAAAACCTACCTTGGGATGTGAGAAACATATGGACGAATAGGAATGTGGTAGAGCCATCATTCGTGAATCGTGAATCCAAGTGCCATATTCTCTAACAAATCGGGTCCATTCATTTATTGGGCACATATGTAAAAGAATCAAATCTACAAGGGCCCATTTGGCTAAGGTATTCAACTAATTAAGATTAAGCCTAATGTTGATTTTGATAGGCTCTACCTCGATTTCATATTTTCCATTGAAGTGGTGCTTTCTGTCCTGCCTATAGATACAATTGTCAAAGTTTTGTGGAAAAAAAAATAAAAAATTAAAATGTTGTTAATAACATTTATGTAGAGGAAAGTGCCACTTTAGAATGGTGTATCCGATGCGAAGGGCATAGGCCAACTAAATTGGGATTAGAGTACTTAATCTAGATTATGCATGAGGGAGTGGATTGGGTGTGGCCCCTGCCTCACCCAAGATAATGGCCTTACCTTGGGGCCCACCTTGATAAATGTATTGTATAAATTGTTGTCCATCCATTTGATAGATTCTTTTATCCAAATCTCAAGTGAACTATACTATAGAAAGCAGCATTGATTGATCGTTAAAAAATTTTTGTAAGCCACATAAGTTTTGGATCAAGCCAATATTTGTTTTGTTTTTGGGTCCTTACTCTTGATAGACTATAGGGAGTTTCAAACACCAGTCAAGGGTTCGAGTGGTGAAATTCCACTGCGGCGTGAGTGTGTGGTGGGGTGTGTGTGTGTTAAAAAAAATAATAAAAATAAAAAAAACCAATATTTGTTTTTCCTCTTCATTTAACTTTTTAGGTTTTTATGACTTTACCAACAGGTTAGATGGAAAATAAACATTAAAAAAATATTATGGTGGGTCTTAGGAAGTTTTGAATAGTGGGGCATTCAATTATCATTGTTTCTTCTAGTATAGTCCACATTAGATTTGAATTTACTTCATTTTAAGCTCATGCCTTTAACTAATAATCTTTAAAAAAATGAATAGACAATGTGGATATACAATACATACATCAAAGTGGCCCATGGTAAGCTCCACACCTAATTTGCTCACATGCATGATTCGATATCCAAACATACCTCATACGTGAATCCAAATATCTGCTTGCCACAGACAAATAAATTTCATTTTACTTCATTATGATTGGTCCACATCATCACTAACGTTATCAACACTGCTACATTAAATGCAGTTTTTGATAATATAGCTCAATTAGATTGCAACAAGCAAGATTTTCTTACTTATGTCAAGCAAAGGATCCGATGAAATATTTAAACAATTTTTTTATTTGACACTAGCTATATTAAAGCAACAGTAAAAGAAGAAAAAACACTTGTTAGAAGAAGCTATTCATCTTGCCATTTGTGGTAGCACAATTCTCTGCTATTGTTTCAAATTTTGTTTTATTTTTATATGAAACAGAATATGCATACACATTGAAAGTGGATGAGAAGAGCGACGTCTACAGCTTTGGTGTAGTCCTCTTGGAGCTGATAACAGGCCGCAGACCAGTCGGTGGATTCGGAGAAGAAGGGATAGACATTGTCCAGTGGGCCAAGATGACCACGAACTGGACCAAAGAAGGAGTGATCAAGATCTTAGATGAACGGTTGATCAACGTTCCGTTAGACGAAGCCATGCAACTGTTCTTCGTAGCCATGCTTTGTGTCCAGGAGCACAGCATGGAGCGGCCCACCATGAGAGACGTTGTTCAGATGCTTGCACAAGCAAAGCAATCACATCCATTCAATGTGACCTGATATCCATATTAAAAAGACCTCAATCTCCTATATTCTAGAGTATAGACACATCTGAGCCGTTGGATCATTTAGTCATGTGAGATTTGGTCGAGTTTTATATGTAATTTTGTTTAATGAACACAAGGTCTTTGGTCATTGCTCAAGCACGAGGGAGGAGCGGTACTACATCACGGGCGCAATGTAGCACGTACCGTTGCTTGTATCTGAAGGGGTATTTTAGTAATTAGAACTGGTTATGGGGGTGTTGTTGTAATTCGGAGACGTGCAGATATGAATAGAAGGACTGTACTTAGTACTCGTTGACCGATACTGGCTATCATTTTGAAAGTATGACAAAATGATAGATTTTCCTTTTGTTTCCTTGTGTAAGTCAGAAACTTTGATTCCAGTCGCTCCATCTTCAAGCGCCAAAACGCCAACGCACTCACTTGCCTCATATTGGAAATTTCTGCAAGATCTGGGACATTCATAGTTCTTAGATAATATCTGAAATTCATTATATTAGAATATCATTTGATCCATACATATATAAATAAATGTACAGCTTAAGAAATGATGACCAGCAATCTAGAATAGATATGCACTTGTTGCTCAAGTAGGGATTATGGTGTACAGGGTCGCAGACAGCTTCATGACAAAGATAGACCCAAAAAGGCCCAAATAAAGGTGAAAATAATTCAAGAATACCTTAACCTTAAGACAATCCTATCTCACAAAATAGGACAAGTTGTTCTACCTATCATTTGTAATGCTGTGGCAAGAAAAGCTACTTTAGCTAAACCTGCGACCCTACATAGATTCCATCAAATCCATGGTTAAAAGTCTCCTCTATTTTCATTTTTACTATAAATAATAAGTTTTAATTAAAGTATAACTTTTGATCATTTGAGCCTTTAGAAGTGTTCCCAACATGAAAAAAGGCTTAAAAAGTTAGGAGAAAAGAAAATTACAATAAACTAGACATTATTATTAGCTAAAAACCATGAAATCTAGTAGGTATGGATACATTATATTAAAGATAAATTCACTTTAAATATGATAAGTCGCAGTTTTAGAGAGTTTGATTTTAAAACTCATGTGGTTAGTTTGATTTAGAAAGTTTGGTTTTAAAACTTTGTCGTTAATTTGAGCTCATTATTTAAAGCATTGTAATTTTATTTTTTATTATCAATTGATATTTTTTAATTTTATTTATAAATTCTACTTTTATCCTAATTCAAAATAAATGTTCCTATTTTAATACGGTGACCGACCTCATCACGTCCTCCCTACCCCATATTAGGCCTGCGTCACTTTTAAAATAGGTCACATGACCGGCGTTGCTTTGTGATGAGAATACCGAATCCTATGCATGTGTCAAGTTGGCACGTGTGGTGCATTTCTATCAGGCGCTTGAAGATGGGGCAACTGGGATTTCTTTACATTTTTGTCTCAGTCGCGACTCAAATCCAGAGTGTGTCGCGGAGCCACTGTAGCCCACATCTTGGCTGTTCTAATGATCAGAACCGTCCATATTATTGGATCCAAGCTAGAAGGGCTATCAAATTAAACTGAATCTGAATGTATAATTACGAGCATCACTATCTGTAGATTATTTAGAAAAAGTGAAAAGAAAATTTCACTGGTTGGCATTTAGCATAGCATCATAAAAAATAGTTATTATTGAAAAATAATTTATGTATTGTAAAAATAGTTATTATTGAAAAATAATTTATGTATTGTAGCCTCGAGAAAGTGAAAGGTTCAGATCATTGGATTATCTCAGAAAGTGGACCCCCGTGGGTGCGACAAACACAGAATGGTAAGACGCGAGAGAGGCAAAAGGAGCTCTTACAATGATACTCGTGACCACTGATGATTCTGTCATTATGCATGAAGACGTGAAAAGTGTCTGATGCGCCATCACATCGGGGCGCATGTTCTGAGTTCTGGCCTCCAGATGTTGATTTGATGTCCTCATCTTGTATAGGTGCAGAAAAAGAAGAAGCCATTAGATATTGGAAGATCCCAACCCCTCAGTCGGTGAAAACACAAGGAGATGAAAGGAATCAGATGTGTACAGCTTCTTAATGCGCCCATTTTTTTACAAGTGGGACCATTGTATCTTGGCCATCATCTTTTCGGACCTGGATGCGGCAGTGACACGAGCTGGTCGCTGCTGGAAAAGTTTTGCCCCCGCTAGGGCTGTACACGAACTGAGTTAGCTCGGTTGGCTTGCTCGACTCGACTCAGAAAAAGTTGGATTCGAGTTTCAACATGTGTTTGAGGGTTCGAGTACCCATATGTGGTGAAATCCCACCCTGGCGTGAGTGTGTGGTGGTGTGTGTGTGTAAAAAATATAAAAAAATAAAAAATAAAAAAAACCCCGGGTTTGAAACTAAGTTTGAGCTGAGTTGAGCTGATTTTTTGAGTTCCAAGCTTGACTCGACTCGGATCGAACCCCAACTCGAATCGAACTCGGATCGAACCAGTTCAGTGACTCGGTTACTTTGATATTGATGTTGCTCACAAGTGTTTGATGAAATAGCTCAACGAAGCGTCAACGGTAGCAAGGAAGGTATGTATATGAAATAAATACCATTTTTTTTTAAAAAAAATCTTCATGTTGCCTACAAGGTATTTGATGAAATACCGGTAAACAGTTGCTGCTGTTTTACATATAGTAAAAAATTGAAAGTGGACTGAATGTGTTTATTAATGCCGCACATGCTTGATATTGGCTCGATCTGGCCCGAGCTGCTAACCGAACCGAACCGAGCAGAGCCGAGTTCGAACTAGGGTCAACTAGTGGCCGAGTTGAGCTGTGCCAACCTGAACTCGGTTCAACTCATGTACACCTCTAGTCCCTGCTCACGGTAATGCTTGTGTTTTATCCACAATTCATTATTTTGCCTGCTTATCTTAGGGCATGAATCCAAAAATGTGACGGAATGGACCACTCTATATGAAACAGTGGTGATTAAATGTCTGTTAAAAACTTCCTGACAGCCACAATTTTAGAATGGACCACTATATGAAACTGTGGTGATTAAATGTCCATTGTTAAAAACTTCTTAAGGGCCACAATTTTTTGATAAAATTAATATTTATGTTTTCCATTCATCGAAGTCTATGTAACCAAACCAGCAGGTTGGATGGCAAATACCGAAGTTCTTAAGGTGACGAAGCACTAGCGATGCTAGATGCACCTCAAAAACTTTAATCCCTCCATATATAAATAAGATATAATCTTAAGGCCCGTTTGGACGGGTGGATTGGAAGGGATTAAATGGTATTAGGGTGGATGGCATGGATTTCAAGGCAATGATGGTGTTGTCAGTGGATTGTCTTAAGATCCATGGGATTGCTATATCCGAGGATTGCTATATCGAGTCTGTTTGGCACGCCGGGCCAATCCCGAGGTTAAACCTTCCCATCCCTTCCAATCCCTCGAACCAAACACATCCCAGGCAATTTTGAACGGATTAAGGTGGATTGGATGGGATTTAAAGGTAATGATGGTGTTGTCAGTGGATTGTCTTAAGATCCATGGGATTGCTATATCCTAGGATCAGATCACCCAGTCTGTTTGGCACGCCTGGCCAATCCCGGATTTAACTTCCAATCCCTTCCAATACCATCCAATCCCTTCCAATCTGCCCGGCCAAACGGGCCCTTAGAGGAGTCCCCACCCTTAGGACTTGCAAAGAAAGAAAGAAAAGAGAGTGTTTTCAGAGGGAGAGGAGGAAATAATTTCAATCTCTACGATCTTCTTTTTCTAGTTTTACAATTGTGATCACATGTGATCCATCTTGTGGACTGCATGCATCGATCTCAACTCCTACTACGGGATTTGACGGAAAGCGATCTCAACTCTTTATTCTATAATAAATTGGAAGGTAGCCTCTTAGGTTGGAGGATCGACATTGGCATCAGATTCAGTTCTACACCATCAAATCATTAATACATGTATAGTCCAAACATTCTATTTTAGATTTCTAATTAAAAACTTAACATGTTCATGTGTGAGAGGTCTTGGGATAATAGATTTTTAATTGAGAATGTGGAGAAAAAGTTTTATTTTGTAGTGATCTCCATGTAAAATCCATTACTTCCCCATAAAAGTGTGACCAAGACGTTAATCAAATAGGCCCGATCATGTATGGTGATGTGCTAATATTTTTCCACATTGGCCTCAATTATTCACATGACCATATGTGCAATGATTCGAAACATTCATCTAGTGAGCCTTAGAAACTATTGAGTGGACGAGTTTAATGATTTGATCAAGTGGATTTTATTCATTAACGGTAGATTGTTGGGCCCGTTTGGAAGGCAAGATAAAATAGTATTGAATTGCATTAGGTAGAATTGACACATTATTAACAATAATTAAATGTCTAGAAATACTATGTTATTCTGAATATACAATCCCACATTTGGATCAAATTCTTTGGAAAATTTTTTATTAAGAGAAATCTGCATTTGGTGGACTATGGAATTGGAACAAAGTAGCTGATGCAAGTTACCTATATGCATAACACCTTGATCCATAGCTCAGGTGGTAGACTGAAGTGTGAAGATACCTCGTTTCAACACTGAAGTCTTGGTATCGATTCCCTAGTGGGGTGGCTAACACTGAAGTGTGTACTGACCGTGGGGTGTGTACTAACAAGCTAACTCGAAAAAAAAAAAAAAGTCACCTATATGCATATATAACTCAGATTGTCACGGATGAAGGCACGTATGAATGAATGACTTTGATAACATACATGCATCAAAATAGGGCCACAATATAGTGGATTTTGAAATCCACAAAAAAATCCTACCGTATCTCTCCCAGACTAAATGATATGATACTTGAATTAATCCAATCCTACCCATGATATTTCCAAACGCTGGATAATACAATGGAATGAATGGCATTAGATAAGTTATTTTCCAAATTCATATTGATTTGGTGTTTTTAATCTTTAATAAATTAGAATTTATTAGCTAAATTTGGGTTATTGACTACTTTCATTTGCTCATCCAATGAATATCCATCACTCAGTCATTTAGATAATTAAATAAAATCAATATATCTTTTATTGAAAATCTATATCTGAAAATAAACTTAAAGTTTTCAAGGATTGATTCCAGTTCCTTATCATTAGATTCCATAATATTTTATTGCTTGTGTATCGACAGGCTTACTTTGTCAGAGTATCAAAGTCTATCTCCTTGTAAAGAAATGAGAACCCCAGCTAAATACCATTTCTTTTTATGGAAGGGAAACATTCCGCTGTCCATGACTACTTTGTATAGACATGTATGGTAGAGATGTGAGGTTAGGGCTGTACACAAATTGAGTTAGCTCGGTTAGCTCACGCGACTCGACTCGAAAAAGCTCGATTCAACTCAGTTTGAAACTGAGTTCAAGCCGAATCGAGCTGATTTTTTGAGCTCGAAAAAATTTCAAACCAAGTTCGAGCTCGACTCAACTCGATCGAACCCCAACTCGAATCGAACTCGGATCAAACTTGTTCGGTGACTCGGTTACTTTGATATTGTTTGATGAAATGACTCAACGAAGTATCGTTTAGTGACAAGGAAGGTATGTATATGAAACAAATACTATTTTTTCTTAATTTTGATGTTGCCTACAAGATGTTTGATGAAATACTTGTAAAACTGTTGCTGCTGTTTTACATACGGTAAGAATTTACACCTTGATCCATAGCTCAAGTGGTAGACTGAGTGAAAGATACCTCGTGTCATGCCCCAAACTCGGAAACCGAGCTCACAAAATTTTCGATCGCCGAATTCGGTGCCGACAGCCTTCGTAGTACCCATTCTCGGCTCCCAGCGTCCAAACCCCAGGTTCCAATCTTGGGATCCTAGAAGGAGGATTTTTCAATGTACGTTAAGAAGCATAACCACAGTATACCCAAATCATAAAGACAACATCATCATCACATATCAACTAATATTAACATTTGAATATAGTGCTAAAAGGGAAATACATATGTCAGTGATCAAAGCTCCAAAAGTCTGTTGCACGCTCCAAGCTCAATGCTGTTGCAACCTAACGCCACCTGTACGCATCTATTGTGCATAAGCTTATAAAAAGCTTAGAGGGTGGTGAAAGTGTGTGCACAAGGTAAGTGACAAGTATTCAATACAATGCCTTAATCATACAATATCGGAATTACTGGCAAGATCATGAATCGTACGATATCAAAGTAAGCGAAAATACTGCAAGTCTATAAATCATACAATATTAGACTATGCAATACAGATCAATTATGCAAATGAGGAATCATAGAGAGTCAAATATCAGATACCGAGGATACAATGCGATATGTAAATCCTGTTAAGTCTGTCTAGGCCATATAAGTGCAGAAACATAACAATCCAAAATGTCATATGCCTGCGGATGTAATGCAATATGCGATGCGAATGAAATGACCAAGCTGGAGTGTGACTTCGGGATGATAGTATGTCGTATCGCAGGCTACGGGGTCCTCCACAAGGGACTTCTATCCAAACCAGTCACAAACCTAAATTTGGATAGTCAGACTCAATGTGGTAAACTCCTGATCTCATGTTAGTCACGCGCCCCAACCGAAATCCTGGCCATTGTGAAGGTACGCGTAACAAATAGTTGCGCACCACCAGCCCGAGTGGATAATGGCTGAATGAATTAATGAGTCAAGTGCTGAGTACGCAACTCCTGCACAGTAGCCTGTCAACCACTGGTAGCTCGCCCAGTGGGGTAGCTTGCCTAGGCCTCAGCCCCGCCCACATCAGCGTCCACCCACGTGTGCAAACAGTGACGGGGTGTCATAATATCATGCCAGTCCACATATCAAGTCCACATATCAGTACAGTTCCTCTCTAGGATATCACCGGGGTCTATTACACTCCACACAGATTGTCGCCTCCCTAGCAGTACAGCCCAACAAGTGGAAGAGACCACACTATCCGCCTAACCAGTAGTCTGTCAATACCTACCCAACTCGTCGATAGCGGACTCATTTGCTAGCTAGTCAAACTCAGCCTAGCTTACAGCCCCCTCACTCGGGCGGATAAGGCCACACCCCCTTCCAACCGACCACGACACAGTGGGAGACAAGGCCTCATGGTATAAGCACCGGCGGTCATATTCCAGTCGGTCTAGACGTTGGAGCATCATATCCTGGTACCAAGGAGGTTCTTGGTCTTTACCCAAGGACATCCTACATACCCACAGTGCTAGAACCAAGTATTTTCGGTGTCCCATCTGACCATCCACGACATGCTTGTGGAGGTCACAGTCCTGATGTCGTTAGGGCGTACAGTAATCACAATCACACAATGCAAGATGCATGAGTCACACAATCCAGTCATGCATCAATTCTGCGCATACCGTGCTCTCATGTGGGGCAACTCCACCTATCAAGGAGCCCTATGAACAACCTACCTTATGGCATATGCAATGGTCAATCACATCTTATAACAAACATGTAGATGATGCGTATGAGCATGTATTATGATGCTATGTTGTCACATACTCATAATCGGTATCAATAACCAGCCTCGATAATCGGCATTGACATTCGCCCTCGACAATGTGGGCATGTAACCAACATTGCCCCCAAGGGGTGGCCCACATAGGGTCAAACATATATTGGACCCACGGCCTCATAAAGGGCCTGATATACAACACCATGAACATCACTCAAGAGCTTAATACACATCACGATGGGCCTATCACATAAGCCTTGATTACATCATATCAGGCCTCATCATATGGGCCTCACATACATCACAATGAGCCACAATACATGAATCTCATATACATCAAATGGGCCGCACTATATGTGCCTCATATACATCAAATGGGCCGCATCACATGGTCCGCACCAATGGGCCAATGTACATTACGTGGGCCACATCATATGGGCCGCACCAATGGGTCAATATACATCAAGTGGGCCGTATCAATGGGCCATACCAACGGGCCTCATATATAACAAGTGGGCCTCAAATATACATTACAGGTGGGCCCTGCACATGGGCCTCATACACATCAAATGGGTTGTATCAATGGGCCACACCAATGGTTAATATACATCAAGTGGGCCGTATCAATGGGCCGCACCAACCGGCCTAATTTACAACAAGTGGGCTTCAAATATACATTACAGGTGGGCCCTGCACATGGGCCTCATACACATCAAGTGGGTTGTATCAATGGGCTGCACCAATGGGTCAATATACATCAAGTGGGCCGTATCAATGGGCCCTGGGGAGAGTTATAATGCGGACATTTAACCAACATTATTCTTACAATGTGGGCGTCAAACCGTCATTACTCCCAAGGCACAGCCTGCCATGAACATCATTACATAAACTATGGTGGAATCACACATTGCAATGAGCCTTATAAATATCAAGGTGGGCCTCAACAATGGGCCATAAATATATCAAGATAGGCCGTATCACATGCCCAAAAAGAATCATATTGAAGGATCATTTGGACCATACCACAAATAGCAATGGAGATAACGACTTTCACTGTTAAACAAGTCACAGGGCCCACTATAAAGTTTATTTTCCAACCAATCTAATCATAAGGTCATAAAGACCTAGATTAAGAGGGAAAACAAATTCCCTATTGATCCGGAACTTCTATGACCCAAATGGGTTTCCATGATAGACGTTCAATCCTCCACTATTATGTGGTGTGGTCCACCTGATCAATGGTCGAATACATCAAGGTGTGGCCCGCCTTAATGTATTAGAGATCCAACCTATTCATAAACTAACATAGTGATAGATGAAGTGGAAACACATATCAGCTTAATAGGAAAATATTGTGGCCCTTAGAAATTTTTAATGGTGGATGTCACTATCCCCATTAGTGCAATGGTGGGGTCCGCTTGAACTATGGATTTAACTCATTCTTAGTATTAAGCCTGTAAGACAAGCTTGCCAAATGGTTGGACAGTTGGGTGCAACACATGCATCAAGGGTGGGGTCCACCAAATGGACTGACTGACGGTGTGGGTATACATACATCATACGTGGGTCCCATACGTGGGTCCCACGTGGGGCCCACCATTACATTAATTTTCCATCCAGTCTGTTAATAAGGTCACGTAGACCTGGTGCAGAGAAAAATAAATTTCATATTGACCCAAAACTTCTGTGATACCCGAAAGGGTTTCAATGGTAGCCGTTCGATCCCACAGTTTTCTGTGACGTGGGCCACCCGAGTTCCTCATACGGCTGATTTTTGGGGGGCCCATTGTCCCAAAGGGGACCTGCCCAATGCACGGTGTGGATGCTAAACACACATCACGGTGGGGCCCACGTATGGGACTCCTGTCCCTGCCTCCAGCGCCCCAGCGCAGCAGGAGGACGCTGCTGCGTCCGCTGGTGTCAGCGGTAGCAGCAGGCGCTGCAGCCTGATGTTTTTTTTTTAAAATCAGTTTTCTTGGGGTTTTTTGCAGGTGGGGCCCACGTCAGGTGGATCCGACCCAGGCAATGACTCATATGACTCAAGACAAGCTAAACAAGATCAATATTCGATATATTTTGGGGTACAGAAGTATTAGAGTGGATCCGACCCAGGCATTTTAACGGTGAAAACCACTATTTCCTATGCTATGGCCCGCCAGAAAACCGGATTTACTTCATTTTTTGGCTCAACGCCTAAAATGGGCTGAGGAATGGAATGGACAGCGTGGATAAGGTTTATACATCAAGGTGAGGCCTATATGAGTGGCCCACCCAAAAGCTTAAATAAAATAATATTATATTTTTTTTTCTTTGTTAGCTTGCCAGTACACCACACTGTCATTCACACTTCTTTGTGTGGCCACGTCCAGCGTCCCTGGACGCTGGACGGTTGGGTAACAAATATAAGGTAGGTTCCACGGGGACGTGGCCCACATGGCTTGGATCAATCTGATACTTGTGTTTTCTATCATCAAAGCGTAGGGCCCACATTGCTTGGATAGCCATGGGGTCCATTTGATGGACGGTTTAGACATCACATACACTCATTAAGTGGGCCACAAAATAAAGGAAGGAGAGAGAGAGAGAGAGAGAAAAAAACATGTGATGATGGAGGGACCCCGACACTATGGGCCCTCCCTTTCATGCATTCAATCATACATCATGTGGGTCCCATTTCATATGGGCCCACCGATCAAAATCAATGGTGGAGATCCTTTCTCCACCGAAATAGAAGGTCTAGATGACCCCTTTTCAAACTAGAAAGTAAACATCATAATGGGGTTCATGGAGAATGGCCCCATCATGGAACGATAATGAGAATCAAGGTGGGCCATCGGCCACATCAAGAGTCCAAAGTGAGATACATACCATCAATCGATAGGCCTCACTTGGCCCATCATCAAAAATGAAATATAGGCTTATAAAAGCACCCACCGTTTGATCTTCTTGATCCGACGAAACGCCGAACTCCTAATGCTTCTCTTTGATAAAAGATGATGGGAGATGAATGGCCAGGATGAAGGATTTTGGGATGGGAAGGTGGGCCACAAAACACACTTTCTCTCCTTAGAAATGCATGGACGCCCACTACTTTTAGTTGCTTGGAATTTGTGAAGAGAAAGAGAGAGAGAGAGAGAGAGGGTTGTAAGGAGAGAGGTAATGGGTGATAGATGTGAAGTGAGTGATGGGTGAGGTGAGAGATTGGTTGAGTTGGTGGTTACTTAACTTATGGAGAAAGAAAGTATGGGTGCTCTTGTACTTGACATGAGGTGATTGATTGATTGATTGATTGATGGATTGATGGGACATGTTGTAGAGATTCTCTTGGAATTGCAAACGTGCGGTGTTTTCTTCGAATTAAACGCGGGCCCACATCTTCTGACCTGGGTATCAAATCGGTGCGCGAGTCGCAGCGTTGGAACCGCAGCGATGGTGCGGTCGCAATAGTACAAGTCTCGGATTAAGCCGACTCAAATCTAGAGGATACGATTTAGGGTCGCGCGAAAGCGTCGATTATAGGTCGCAGGTTGCCGGAATTAGTCGGGTAGAATCACGGAAGTCGACGGAACAGTACGGGCTAGTATCGTTTAGTGACAAGGAAGGTATGTATATGAAACAAATACTATTTTTTCTTAATTTTGATGTTGCCTACAAGATGTTTGATGAAATACCTATAAAACTATTGTTGTTGTTTCACATACAGTAAGAATTTACACCCTGATCCATAGCTCAAGTGGTAGACTGAGTGAAAGATACCTCGTTTCAACACTGAGGTCTTAGTATCGATTCCCTAGTGGGGGTGGCTAACAGTGAAGTGTGAACTGCTAGTGGGTGTACTAACAAGATAACATTAAAAAAAAAAAAAAAAAAAAAAAAAAAAAAAAAAAAAAAACATACAGTAAGAATTTGAAGGTGCATTCCATGTATTTGTGAAAATGCTACACAGGCGAACTCGGCTCGAATTGGCCCGACCTGCTGACTGAACCGAGCCGAGCTCGCTAGTCATGCTCAAGGATCCTCGAGCTGAGCCGAGTTGGTCAGCTAGTGGCTGAGCCGAGTCGAGCTGTGCCAAGCTACACTCGGTTCAACTCGTGTACACCTCCCGTAGTAATTAATATTAAAAGAACCTTGCTTTATGAACACGTGTGTAAAAGGAGCTCGCTCACACGGGAGCGAATTGCATGTTAGTTGTTACCGGGTAACACCTCAGCGAGTGTTACCATTACCGTGGGGCTCACCTTGATGATGTGTTGTATATCCATGCCGTTCATCCGTTCTCCAGCCCATTTTAAGACGGGAACCCAAAAATTATGAGGATTCAAAATCTTAAATGGACCACATGCACCACAGGAAATAGTGGTGATTGAGTGCCTCATCATTAAAATTTTGAAACAGCCAATCGTAACGTTTTGGTAATGTTTATTTGCCATCTAATTCGTTGATAATGTCAAGAACATCTGGATGAAGGGAAAAACCAAAGATCAGCTTGATCCAAACATTTATAACCCAAAAATGTTTTTAATGGTCATTCGTCAATGTTTCTAGTGGTATGGTTCATCTGAGATTTGGAACTCATTAAGGTTTGAGATCACATTCTGAAAATGAGATGAGAAAAAATTAAATGCATTCGATATACAACAAATACATCAAGGTGGGCCACAAAGTTAGGATAACAGCCAGTAAGATCCTCTCCCCATTTACACGGATGCATATTGGGTGCTACCCCACCAAGACCAACGCGGTTTGGCCAGTGACGCTGCCACCAACCAGGTGGCTAGTGGTCGGTGCTATGTGGTCCCCATCATAATGTATGTGTTTTATCCACGCCGTCCATACATTTTGAAAGGTTTTTAGGCCTTGAACCCAAAAACGAGATAGATATACATCTCTGGTGGACCACACCATGGCAAAACTTAGGCCTTGAGCCCAAAAACGAGATAGATATACATCTCTGGTGGACCACACCATGGGAAAACAATCGTGATTGAATATCTACCATTAAAAAACTCCTAGACCCACTGTAATGGTTATTTGACATCTAACCTGTTGATTAGGTCATACAGAGGATGAAGGTAAAAATATATATCAGCTTGATCCAACACTTCTGTGCCCTCAAGAAGTTTTAATGGTGGGCGTTCAATCAATACTGTGCGGTCCACTTGAGTTTTGGATCAACCTCATTTTTGGTCTCATATATAAAATGATCCCGAAGAACGGGTGGACGGCATGGATGAAATACATACATCATGGTGGAGCCCACTGAGCACCAACCACTAGTCATTGGCCAATGGCAGGGTCAGTAGCCAATCCGTTTCTCAGAAATGGACGGTCCTGACAAGGGATATGTGGGCCAACGTGATATATATGCTTTATCCACGCCGTCTATTTTAGCGGATCATGATCCAAAAAAGGATGCAGATTAAAGTCTCGAGTGGATCACACCATGCACAACAAGCAGTTCCAAATCCTAGATGGGCCATGGTATAGGAAACAGTGTTGGTGGTAGGGGTGTACACAAACCGGGCTAGCCCGGTTAGGTCGCTCAACCCAGCCCGAAAAAGCCCAACTCGGCCTGACTCGGAACTGAGTTCGGGTCAGGACGGGCCAATTTTCTAGGCCCGAAAGTGAGTTCAGGCCGACTTTGGATACCTCCCAGTTCAGCCCGACTCGGTCCGAAATCTGACCCGCCCTGGCCCGACCCGACCCGGCCCGATCCGACCTGTGTATAACTGTATTTAATTTATATAAAATATTTTATTTTATGCTTTGTCAAATGTATGTAAATGTCCTAACTAGTTAGATTTTTTGTGGAGTCTATAGTTCAACTATCTAAACCGTTAATCGAGGGCCTTGTAACGGGACACAGATTACCAGTCAAAGCCCTTCTCATGAACTTGTTGTAAGGTTCGAAACTGGACCGAACTCGAAGGTTCGAAACTGGCCCGAACTCGGCTCGAACTCGCGCCGGGCTCAGTTCGGGTTGGAGATGTTGGCCCGGTGACCAGGCTCAGTCGGATTCGGGCCTTGTGTGGCTGTTGAACGGGCCTGGACGAGCTGAGGCCAGTTCGACTCGGCACGACCCGTGTACACCCCTAGTTGGTGGATCATTAAAAACTTTTTAATGAGATTAGGTGAGACCCCGGATCCACCTAGGTGAGTGGGACCCCTCACTGTGGGGCCCACTGTGAAGTGTGTGACTACATCAACACCGTTCATTCGCATTGAAAGCTTATTTTAAGGCGTGATCCAAAAAAATGAAGCAGTTCCAAATCCTAGAGGGCCATGGTATAGGAAACAGTGTTGACTAATCATTAAAAACTTTGTGTGCGCCACGAAAGCTTTGGATCAAGATGACATTTGTGCGGTCTCTTCATCTAGGTGTTTCTGATCTTATCAACAGGTTTGATGGCAAATAAAAATTCCAGCAGATTAGTTTTTAACGCTGGAGATTTAACCCATACTGTTTCAGTGGTGTGGTCCACCTGATCTTCCCTTAAATTGAGCTTTCAAAATAGTTTGAGGCTGCGGATTTGAGACACATACGTCACTGTGAGCCCTCACATAATCCGCTCCGTTGACATCACTAAATTCTGTGGGGCCACCATGATATATGTGTTATATCTGCACCGTCCATCCATTTAGAGAGATTGTTTCATAACTTGAGAATATATATATATATATATATATATATATATATATATAGATATATATATAATATATATATATATATATATATATATATATATATGAGGCAGATTCAAAGCTCAGTTGTACCACAACACATATTTGAAAATTTCTTTGGGGTCACAAAAGTTTTGGGTCAATCTATTTATTTTATTTTTTCCTTTTTTACGGGTGCGTGGCCTTATGAACAGTTAGATGGAAAATAAACATCATGGTGGCCATGTGAGGGCTTCAACGGTGGGAATTACTGTCCCCGGTGCTTTCTTTGGTGTGCTCCACTCGAGTGTTAGATCCAAATCATTTTGGGGCTGGTGCCCTAAAATGCTCTCACAAAATGCATGGACTGAGTAGATATAATACATACATCATAGGACGCCTACAGAACTAGGTTGTGGTTGATACACCACACGAGGTCGTTGGTGTATGGCTTTGGTGGATCCCTGACTTTGGGTCCCGCTTTATGTAGGCGTTTTACATCCACACCATTCATCCATTTTTCTAGCTCATTTCAGGGCATGAGACTAAAAACGCAACATATCTAGATCTCAAGCAGACCATACCACAGGAAACGGTGGTGATTGCTATTAAAAAACTTCTCATGGGCAACACAAGTTTTGGTTTACATTGATAGTTGTGTGGTCCTGGTCCATTCATCCAAGTATTTGTGACCTTATTAACCGTTTGGATGGCAAATAAACATTCTTGTAACCCCATACAGTTTTTAATGGTGGGTATTCAATCTCCGATATTTCCTGTGGCACGGTCTACCTGGACGTTGTATCTGCTGCATTCTTGGGCCCCTGCCCTAAGATGAACTAGAGAAACGGATGTATGGCGTGGATGTAAGACAGATACATCAAGATGGGCCCCATGGGGTCTACCAAAGCCGCTTACAGAATCATGTAGGTTGCAGGAATGAAGTGCCAGTCTACCAAAATGATGCATGTCTGAAGTTTTCTAAACAGTTCACATCTTTTCAACATCGACCAGCCAGCATCATCTGCAAGGTCGGATCTATCTAGTGGACGGTTTGGATCTTCCGCCCGTCTGCTACACCAAACGTACGTACGTGTGGGATGTGAACGTCATCCTTTGTGCAAGCATGTTATTTGGAATTAACAGGGATATTTAAAATAGAGAAAATGACCACTGTAGACAAAACCTTTTACCCAGTGGTTTCTATGAAAGAATACAAACTTTAGTTACCAATCTAGACTAGCACGTGCGGACAGCGACTTTGAGGACGAAACTACCCCTCCTTTCACGGAAACGGATTGGGTACTCCCCTGCCACCGGCCAATGGCGGATGGTCGGTGGTCTGTGGGCCCCACCATGATGTATGCTATTCATCCATGCCGTCCATATATTTTTCCATATCATTTTATGGTATACGACCAAAAATGAGGTATATGCAAATCTCAAGTGTACCACATTACAGGAAACAGTGTTGAATGAGCGTCGACCATTAAAAACTTTTTGGGGGCCCACTGTGATGTTTGTGAGAAATCCTCCCCGTCTAAGTTCATTCATAGGTCACAAAGACCTGGATGAAGAAGAACAACAAATTTCATAATGATCCAAAACTTCTATAACCCCTAAAAGGGTTTCAATGGTAGACGTTCAATTCCCCATTGCCTTTTACAGTGTGGTCTACTTGATAGTTAGATCTATCTTATTTTTAGTCTCAAGCCTGAATATGAGCTCGCCAAATAGATGGACGGTTTGGATATAACACAGACCTCATGATGGGACCCACAAAAGGCGGTAGGGATTACAACAGCAAAAGAAAAAAAAACAAAAAAAAAAAAAAAAAAAAAAAAAAAACCAGGAACTTATGGCTACGGTTTTCATGGCTACGGATTATAACCGTAGCTATAATCGTAGCTACATGTTACTTTCAAAATAATTCTCTCTTCTTTTTTTTCATTTATTTCATTATTCATTTAACAGGAATATCTTCTAAACTAAAATTAGTTACTTGACGTACCACATATGATTTTGAGGTAAGAGAAGCTACTTTAGCCAACCAACCTAGTTATTTTCCAAGATTCCATTAGGTCGATGGTTGAAAATACATTTCATTCACTTCGCTGTCAATTTTAATCACTTCGCGGTCAAACTAGAAATTGAACGGGACAAATATGAAATTGAGTAGGCAAATTGAAAATTGAGCGAGGCAAGGTAGGAATTGAGCGAGGGAACCTAAAAATTGAAAGAGGCAAGATAGGAGTTCAGCGAGGGAATCTAGAAATTGAGCGAGATAAGCTAGAAATTGAGCGAGGCAACGTAGAAAATGAGCGAGGGAACCTACGATTTGAGCTAGGCAACCTAGGAATTGAGCGAGGGAAGTTAGAAATTGAGCGAGGGAAGTTAGAATTTGAGCGAGGGAACCTAGAAATTCAGCGAGACAACTAGGATTTGAGCGAGGGAAGCTACAAATTGTGCGAGGGAATCTAGAAATTGAGCGAGGCAACCTAGGATTTGAGCAAGGCAACCTAGGAATTGAGCGAGGGAACCTAGGAAATGAGCGAGGCAACGTAGAAATTCAACGAAGAATCCTAGGAATTAAGCGAGGGAAGCTAGAAATTAAGCGAGGGAACCTAGAAATTCAACGAGACAACCTAGGATTTGAGCGAGAGAAGCTAGAAATTGAGCGAGGGAACCTAGAAATTGAGTGAGGCAAGGTAAAAATTCAGCGAGGAAACCTAGGATTTGAGCGAGGCAACCTACGAATTGAGCGAGGGAAGTTAGAAATTGAGCGAGGGAAGCTAGAATTTAACGAGGGAACCTAGAAATTCAGCGAGGCAACATAGGATTTGAGCGAGGGAAGCTACAAATTGTGCGAGGGAACCTAGAAATTGAGCGAGGCAACCTAGGATTTGAGCGAGGCAACGTAGGAATTGAGCGAGGGAACCTAGGAAATGAACGAGGCAACGTAGAAATTCAGGGAGGAATCCTAGGAATTAAGCGAGGGAAGCTAGTAATTAAGCGAGGGAAGTTAGAAATTGAGCGAGGGAAGCTAGAATTTGACGAGGGAACCTAGAAATTCAACGAGGCAACCTAGGATTTGAGCGAGGGAAGCTACAAATTGTGCAAGGGAACCTAGAAATTGAGCGAGGTAACCTAGGAATTGAGCGAGGCAACGTAGAAATTGAGCGAGGGAACCTAGGAAATGAACGAGACAACGTAGAAATTCAGCGAGGAATCCTAGGAATTAAGCGAGGGAACCTAGAAATTGAGTGAGGCAAGGTAAGAATTCAGTAAGGCAACATAGGAATTGAGCGAGGGAAGCTAGAAATTGAGCGAGGCAACCTATGAATTAAGCGAGGCAACCTAGCAATTGAGTGAGGGAACCTAGGAATTGAGCAAGGCAACCTAGGATTTGAGCGAGGCAACCAGGATATTTCTTCTCTGAGGGCTTTGGATTCAACGATTTTTAAGAGCAAGAAAGAGAAAAGAAGCGTTGAGATAATACCTTTCGTCATAATCTCATCTACTGGAAAAGGGGGCCCTCTTGATCACTTAAAGAGATTTGTAGGTTCCATCGCTCAATTATAGGTTCCTTCGCTCAATTCCTATGTTGGCTCGCTCCAATTTCTACGTTGCCTCACTCAATTCCTAGGTTGCCTCGCTCACTTCCTAGCTTTCCTCTCTTAATTCCTACGTTGCCTCGCTCAATTTCTAGGTTCCCTCGCTCAATTTGTAGCTTTCCTCGTCAATTCCTACGTTCCCTCGATTGCCTCGCTCAAATCCTACGTTGCCTCACTCAATTCCTAGGATTTCTTGCTGAATTTCTACGTTGCCTGCTCAATTCCTAGTTTCCCTCGCTCAATCCCTACGTTGCCTCACTCAATTTCTAGGTTGCCTCGCTCAAATCCTAGGTTTCCTTGCTCAATTTCTAGCTTCCCTCACTCAATTCTTAGGATTCCTCGCTGAATTTCTATGCTGCCTAGCTCAATTCGTAGGTTCCCTCTCTCAATCCCTATGTTGCCTCGCTCAATTCCTAGGTTGCCTCGTTCAAATCCTAGGTTGCCTCGCTCAATTTCTAGGTTCCCTCGCTCAATTCGTAGCTTCCCTCGCACAAATTCTAGGTTGTCTCGCTGAATTTCTAGGTTCCCTCACTAAATTTCTACGTTGCCTCGCTCAATTTCCAGGTTCTCTCGCTTAAATCCTAGGTTGCCTCGCTGAATTTTTAGCTTCCCTTGCTTAATTTCTACATTCCCTCGCTGAATTCTTACATTGCCTCGCTCAATTTCTAGGATCCTTCTAGCTTCCCTCGCTCAATTCCTAGGTTACTTCGCTGAATCCCTACATTGCCTCGCTCAATTTCTAGCTTCCCTCGCTCAATTCCTACGTTGCCTTGCTCAATTTCTAGCTTCCCTCGCTCAAATCCTAGGTTGTCTCGCTGAATTTCTAGGTTCCCTCGCTTAATTTCTAGCTTCCCTCGCTTAATTCCTAGGATTCCTCGCTGAATTTCTACGTTGCCTCGTTCATTTCCTAGGTTCCCTCGCTCAATTCCTACGTTGCCTCGCTCAAATCCTAGGTTGCCTCGCTGAATTTCTAGATTCTCTCACTCAAATTCTAGCTTCCCTCGCTGAATTTCTAACTTCCCTTGGTCAATTCCTAGGTTGCCTCGCTCAAATCCTAGGTTTCCTCGCTGAATTTCTACCTTGCCTCGCTCAATTCCTAGGTTCCCTCGCTCAATTTCTAGGTTCCCTCGTTCAAATCCTAGGTTGTCACGCTGAATTTCTAGGTTCCCTCGCTTTATTTCTAGCTTCCCTCACTGAATTTCTACGTTGCCTCGCTTATTTCCTAGGTTCCCTCGCTCAATTCCTACGTTGCCTCGCTCAATTCCTAGGTTGCCTCACTCAATTTCTAGGTTCCCTTGCACAATTTGTAGCTTCCCTCGCTCAAATCCTAGGTTGCCTCGTTGAATTTCTAGATTCTCTCGTCAAATTCTAGCTTCCCTCGCTCAATTTCTAACTTCCCCCGCTCAATTCTTAGGTTGCCTCGCTCAAATCCTAGCTTTCCTTGCTGAATTTCTACCTTGCCTCACTCAATTTCTAGCTTCCCTCGCTCAAATCCTAGGTTGTCTCGCTGAATTTCTAGGTTCCCTCACTTAATTTCTAGCTTCCCTCGCTTAATTCCTAAGATTCCTCGCTGAATTTCTACGTTGCCTCGTTCATTTCCTAGGTTCCCTCGCTCAATTCCTACGTTGCCTCGCTCAAATCCTAGGTTGCCTCGCTGAATTTTTAGGTTCTCTCGCTCAAATTCTAGCTTCCCTCGCTGAATTTCTAACTTCCCTCGGTCAATTCCTAGGTTGCCTCGCTCAAATCTTAGGTTTCCTCGCTGAATTTCTACATTGCCTCGCTCAATTCCTAGGTTCCCTCGCTCAATTTCTAGCTTCCCTCGCTTAAATCCTAGGTAGTCACGCTGAATTTCTAGGTTCCCTCCCTCGCTTTATTTCTAACTTCCCTCGCTGAATTTCTACGTTGCCTCGCTCATTTCCTAGGTTCCCTCGCTCAATTCTTACGTTGCCTCACTCAAATCCTAGGTTACCTCGCTCAATTTCTAGGTTCCCTCACTCAATTTATAGGTTCCTTCGCTCAATTCCTACGTTGCCTCGCTTAATTCCTACGTTGCCTCGCTCAATTTCTAGCTTCACTCGCTTAATTTCTACCTTCCCTCGCTCAATTCCTAGGTTACCTCGCTGAATTCCTACGTTGCCTCGCTCAATTTCTAGATTCCCTCGCTCAAATCCTACGTAGGAATTGAGCGAGGGAAGGTAGGAATTGAGCGAGGCAACGTAGGAATTAAGCGAGGGAACCTAGAAATTGAGCGAGGGAAGGTAGGAATTGAGCGAGGCAACGTAGGAATTAAGCTAGGCAACGTAGGAATTGAGCGAGGGAACCTAGAAATTGAGCGAGGCAACGTAGGAATTCAGCGAGGTAACCTAGGAATTGAGCGAGGGAAGGTAGAGATTGAGTAAGTGAAGCTAGAAATTGAGCGAGATAAGCTAGAATTTAAGCGGGGAACCTAGAAATTCAGCGAGGCAACTCGAATTTGAGCGAGGGAAGCTACAAATTGTGTGAGGGAACCTAGAAATTGAGCGAGGTAAACCTAGGATTTGAGTGAGGCAACGTAGGAATTGAGCGAGGGAACCTAGGAAATGAGCGAGGCAACATAGAAATTCAGCGAGGGAAGCTAGAAATAAAGCGAGGGAACATAGAAATTCAGCGTGACAACCTAGGATTTGAGCGAAGGAACCTAGAAATTGAGCGAGGGAACCTAGGAATTGAGCGAGGCAAGGTAGAAATTCAGCGAGGAAACCTAGGATTTGAGCGAGGCAACCTAGGAATTGACCGAGGGAAGTTAGAAATTCAGCGAGGGAAGCTAGGATTTGAGCGAGGGAAGCTAGAAATTGAGCGAGGGAAGCTAGAAATTGAGCAAGGCAACGTAGGAATTGAGCGAGGGAAGCTAGAAATTGAGCGAGGCAACGTAGGAAGGTAGGAAAACTAGAAATTGAGCGAGGGAACCTAGAAATTGAGCGAGGGAAGGTAGGAAAACTAGAAATTAAGCGAGGGAAGGTAGGAAAACTAGAAATTGAGCGAGGGAACCTAGAAATTGAGTGAGGCAACGTAGGAATTGGGCGAGGGAATGTAGGAATTGAGCGAGGCAGCCTAGGATTTGAGCGAGGGAACCTAGAAATTGAGCGAGGCAACGTAGGAATTCAGCGAGGTAACCTAGGAATTGAGCGAGGGAAGGTAGAAATTGAGCGAGTGAAGCTAGAAATTGAGCGAGATAAGCTAGAATTTAAGCGAGGGAACCTAGAAATTCAGTGAGGCAACCTCGAATTTGAGCGAGGGAAGCTACAAATTGTGTGAGGGAACCTAGAAATTGAGCGAGGGAACCTAGGATTTGAGTGAGGCAACGTAGGAATTGAGCGAGGGAAGCTAGGAAATGAGCGAGGCAATGTAGAAATTCAGCGAGGGAAGCTAGAAATAAAGCGATGGAACCTAGAAATTCAGCGTGACAACCTAGGATTTGAGCGAGGGAACCTAGAAATTGAGCGAGGGAACCTAGGAATTGAGAGAGGCAAGGTAGAAATTCAGCGAGGAAACCTAGGATTTGAGCGAGGTAACCTAGGAATTGACCGAGGGAAGTTAGAAATTCAGCGAGGGAAGCTAGAATTTGAGCGAGAGAACCTAGAAATTCAGCGAGGCAACCTGGGATTTGAGCGAGGAAAGCTACAAATTGTGCGAGGGAAGATAGAAATTCAGTGAGACAATATATAAATTGAGCGAAGGAACCTAGGAATTGAGCGAGGCAACCTAGCAATTAAGTGAGGCAACGTAGAAATTCAGCGAAGCAAACTACGAATTGAGCGAGGGAAGCTAGAAATTCAGCAAGAGAACCTATGAATTGAGCGAGACAGCCTAAGAATTGAGCGAGGGAAGCTAGAAATTTAGTGAGGCAACCTAAAAATTGAGCGAGAAAACCTAGGAATTGAGCGAGGAAACCTAGGAATTGAGCAAGGGAGACTAAAAATTGAGCAAGGGAGGCTAGGAATTGACCTAAGCCTTATCCCAACTAATTGGGGTCGACTAAATGAATCATTTTCCACTATTCTATTCTATCAAGATAGGTAATATATAATAATTATATGTGGGAGGTATAATGTAACAGCCCACGCCCGCACTGTATGATTTTGTCCGCTTTGGGCACAGCCCGCACGGTTTTGTTCTTGGGATCGCCCCAAAAGGCCTCATATTTGTAACAGCCTACGCCCACACTGTATGATATTGTCCGCTCTGGGCACAGCCCGCACGGTTTTGTTCTCGGGGAACTCCCCCAAAAGGCCTCATACAGTATAGGGTGATAACTCTACATATAACCACCACAACTTCAAATGGCACTTCCGATGTGGGATAAAGCTTCACCTTCACTGTGTGCACAGTAGCCTGCCAGCCACACAGTAGCCTGCCAGCCATCTTGGGGCCCGCCCACATGTGTGCCCGCCCACATGTACCCGCCCACGTGTGACCACAATGACGGGGCGTCACAATATCCTCCACCGAGGGCAGAGCCGTCCTCGGCTCTGATACCATTTGTAACAGCCTACGCCCACACTGTATGATATTGTCCGCTCTGGGCACAGCCGCACGGTTTTGTTCTGGAGGAACTCCCCCAAAAGGCCTCATACAGTATAGGGTGATAACTCTACATATAACCACCACAACTTCAGACGGCACTTCCGATGTGGGACAAAGCTTCACCTTCACTGTGTGCACAGTAACCTGCCAGCCACAGTAGCCTGCCAGCCACACAGTAGTCTGCCAGCCATCTTGGGGCCCGCCCACATGTGTGCCCGCCCACGTGTGTCCGCCCACATGTGACCACAGTGACGGGGCGTCACAATATCCCCCACCGAGGGCAGAGCCGTCCTCGTCTCTGATACCATTTGTAACAGCCTACGCCCACACTGTATGATATTGTCCGCTCTGGGCAGAGCCCGCACGGTTTTGTTCTCGGGAAACTCCCCCAAAAGGCCTCATACAGTATAGGGTGATAACTCTACATATAACCACCACAACTTCAGACGGCACTTCCGATGTGGGATAAAGCTTCACCTTCACTGTGTGCACAGTAGCCTGCCAGCCATCTTGGGACCCGCCCACATGTGCCCGCCCACGTGTGACCACAGTGACGGGGCGTCACATATAAACTGTATCATGAATTGTATGATAGGTTAAGCATTAAAGAGGGAGAGAAAAATGCATCAAGGAAGTGGAAAAGTAAGACAGATCTAGCTATCAAGTGGACCACACTGTTAAAGGCTGGGAATGATCATGGATTGAATGAAATGGATTTTTTACCATCGACCTGATGGAATCTTGGAAAATAGCAAGGTTAGTTGGCTAAAGTAGCTTCTCCTACCCCAAAATCATATATGGTACGTCAAGTAACTAATTTTGGTTTAGAAGATATTCTTGTTAAATGATTAAAGAAATAAATGAAAAAAAAGAGGGAAAAAAATTTTATATGCTTATATATACCTATTTATATAAATATGTGTTAAAGAAAATTGTAGGTAGAATAAATTTCTCCATGTAAAAAATAAAAAAATAATAAAAATAAATAAAAATAAAATAAAAAATTTCATAGAGTGGCACTGAGTGCAGTTATGGCTACGGTTATAATCCGTAGCTAAAGGTAAAATACCTTTTTCGACATATCGACGGACCGTCGATATATCGACAATTGTAGGATTTTTGAGGAAAACTCACTGGACAGTTCTGGACCATTTTCGATATATCGACGGACCGTCGATATATCGACGTTTTTTAATTTTTTAATTTTTTTGCTGTTGTAATCCCATTACTTTTTGTGGGTCCTATTATGAGGTATGTGTTATATCCAAGCCATCCATATTTTTGGCGAACTCGTATTAAGGTTTGAGACGAAAAATAAGACAGATCTAGCTATCAAGTGGACCACACTGTTAAAGGCCGTGGATGATTGAGCGTCTACCATTGAAACCCTTTTAGGGGTCACAGAAGTTTTGGATCATTATGAAACTTGTTTTTCCTCTTCATCCTGGCCTTTGTGACCTTATGAATAGATTGGATGGAAAATAAAGGTTATGGTGGACCCTACAAAATTTTTAACGGTAAAAATCAATTTCCCCACTGCTCTTTGTGGTGTGGTCCAGTTGATCTTTGGATATGATTTTTTTTTTTGGATAATGCTCCGAAATGATCTTGAAATATGGATGAACGTTGTGGATATAATAAATATATAGCTGTGGCGCCATGTAACTTTGATCTCTTTTAAGCCGTTCGTACAACTCCAGTTGGAGGAGCGTCAGCGCTCGTCTTCGTAGCGAAAAGGAGGGGTAGTTTCGTCCTCAAAGTCGCTGTCCGCACGTGCTAGTCTAGATTGGTAACTAAAGTTTGTATTCTTTCATAGAAACCGCTGGGTAAAAGGTTTGGTCTACAGTGGTCATTTTCTCTTTAAAATAAGGTGCTAAACGTTCCATAGCCTTTAAATGACACGTGGCATAGATAATCATTGATCCAGACAGTTCACTGAATTATATAATGGGACACGCCATAGTGCCAAAAAATCACGTCATTCAGATCATCATAACCATCTTATCCATTGCTTGGAAAATGGACAGTCCAGAACGAGTGAAAAAAAGTAAGTCCAATAGCCGTCTTGAATATCTAGAAACATCTATTCAAGAGGTCCCATCGGGGATTGGTTATGACTCCAAAGAAGCATTTGGATGCATGCTAACCATAAGATATTTAGCACATGAAAATACACGGAAGCGGATTGGCGGGTGTACCTCACACCAGCTATATAGCTGCTGTATTGACGTCAGCAAGTTTGGTAGGCCCCATCATAAATTATTTTTTATATCTAAACCGTCCATCCATTTGACCAGCGCGTCTTAAGGCTTGAGAAGAAAAATAAAACTGATCTAACTATCGAGGGGACCCCACTGTAAAAATCAGGGGGAGATTAAACATCTACCATTGAAACCTTTTTGGGGTCACTGAAGTTTTGGATCAACATGGAATTTGTTTTTCCTCTTCATTCAGGTCTTTGTGACCTTATGAACAGATTGGATGAAAAATAAACGTTATCGTGGCCTTACTAATTGTTTAACGGTGAGAATCATTATCTCCGCTACTATTTGTGGTGTGGTTCAGATGATTTTTGAATATGATTCCATTTTTTGGATAATGTTCTAAACTGATCTCTAAAAATAGATAAACAGTATAGATATATTAA
Organism: Magnolia officinalis; assembly: GCA_021015155.1. NCBI lineage: Eukaryota > Viridiplantae > Streptophyta > Magnoliopsida > Magnoliales > Magnoliaceae > Magnolia > Magnolia officinalis. The sequence continues at coordinate 19,402 of JAJHSJ010000797.1, read as the reverse complement.
ATACATCACTTTGGGCTCATATAACTTTTATCTCCTTTGATCCGTTCGTACAACTCGGAGCTCGAGGAGCGTCAGTGCTCGCCTTCGCACACACCCTGTTGATGCGGCGCCTGGTTGCACATTACTGTCCATCACAACTAAGAATATCTGTTTAGCTGTATAACGTATAAAGCAATGGCGACTGCACATGTCAGCTTGCAAGGTCCTAGCCACTCATCAAGTGGACCTCTCTCCTTGTTTTTTTATTGACCGAAATGTCAGACAGGTCCCTCATCCGGTGGGCCACACGGCTATTAGGTTTGAAAAAGATAAACCAACGGTCCACATCAATGGACAAGCATGACCATGAGTACAATTTGCATTTCCTCGCGTCGATTCCCTTATGTGTTTGTTTTTTCATTTACGGTGGGCCACACGGCAAAGTTGGTAATAATTGCGTAATAATTACTTACCTAAGTAATTATTATGCCAGATGATTTTAGGTTATGAGCTCAAAATTGAGGCAGATCCAAAACTCAAAATTGAGGCAGATCCAAAGCTCAAGTGGACACACCATGGGAAACAGTAAAAATTGAATGCATGTTGTTAAAAAGTTCTGGGCCCCCAGGAGTTTTGGATCAACCTGGTATTTTTGTTTTACCCATGTAAACTTATGAATAAATTAGATGACAAATAAACATGTCTATAGGCCCAATAAAGAAAACAACCTTCAACAGTGGATATTTTAGCGCCAGTGTTTCTTTTGGTGTGGAACACTTAAGCTTTGGATCTAACTCATTTTTTACTCACACTCCAAAATGCCAGGGTAAAATGTATGGACGGCTTGGATATGCCACCTATATCACAATGCGGCTCATGATTTTAAGTCAATCCTTTTGGACAGTTTTGGAAGCTCAATTAGTACTAATTGCCTATTTACAACTTTATTACAATGAAACCTTCTTTAACTAGATAAATACAATCCATGCCGTCCAAAATAATGGGCCTAAATATAAATGATCCATGCACGTAAAATCCTCTACTTGAGGGTGCGGCAGTGAAAAACAAAATATGTAGAAAAGCAATGGTGACCAAGTGCACTAAAACGGCAGCTTTCCCTCCCTTCCATTAAATTTTGGTCCCCGGCACCCAATGTTCTTGCATGGGCTTGGAATTGCCTTTTCTTCCCTTTTTTTTTTTTTTTTCACGGGCCTTTGATGAACTAGTGCTAGTGGCTCAGAGCATCCTGGCCTAATATGGTTGTATGGTTGTTGTTGGTCAAGTTTGCATGAATACTTAATAAGGTGGTATTATATGATAGATGTGGGATATATTTTTTATTATTATTATTATTATTTGTGCCCACGTACGTAACAAAGTTATAAGTGGTGAGCTTTTACATTCTTTAAAAAAAAAAAAAAAAAAAAAAAAAAAAAAAAAAAAAAAAAAAAAAAAAGAAGAAGAAGAAGAAGAAGAAGAAGAAGAAGAAGAAGAAGAAAGAACTGATTCATTGAAAGGCAATCTATGTGAGAGAGGAGGTGGGGGTACTTAGAGAACCTGAGTAGAGGAATGATTTTTTGATTTCTATTCTTAATGTGGGAAACCTCCAAAAGACCCAAGCGGAGGTTGGAGTTATCATGTAGATGGCTTGAGAACTTCTAAACAATATTAACACGGAGAGTAACTTGAAAGTACTATATTTTGTAGGAAAAATGTGTTGGACATACTGAAAAATAAAAATAAAATAAGATTAATTATTTTCATTTCACTAGGCTGAATCAAGTAAAATATACGTTGTTCTTAAAGCATGATTTGCGATCTGATGGATGAAGAGTGATGTGTTTGAGTTGATAGAATTTGGACCGGAATGATCCAACTTATATAGGCGTCAGAGAGTGGACCGTTGCTGGGTGGTCATCAATTGTTCAGAACATTTGAAAAACTATGCAAAGTATGGTAACTAGTACCACTAGAGCCATATTATCCATGCCAACACACAACCCGAGTGTCTCAATCTCCCAGTAAGAATACTATACACACATTCATATAAACTACGATTTTTTCTCTTTTCATCTCTGATGTGGGACAAAAGCATATACCACACTTTTCAATTTGAAATTTCCAAAGAGTATTTTGGTGGCAAAACAAAATTTTAAAATTTTTGAATATTTTAATTTTTCAAAACCACATGTTGATGCGAATTTATGGTGCGCCTTCCCCTTAGCTCGTCACCTGCATAAGAGATAAACTGGAAGAAGACCCTGGTTCTGACCCGGGGAACCTCCGATGTTTAAGTCAGCTTCGCAGATTAAAGAGAAGGCGTTTTGAAGATTTTGAATTCTGTACCTTTCAGTGAAATGAAGGTCCTTTATTTATAAATGCGGGAGAATCCTGTCGTGCAGGGATTATCTTCCTGATATCATGGAGCTTTGATTTTGACCCGCTTTTGGTCTCCATCCGATCCCGAGACCAACGGGATCGAGGATCCTTTTGCGAGATATTTGGGACAATGTTTTTATTTACACCGTCTCTCCTTTATTCGGCTCGGCCGATTCCAACTCAATCAGGTGAGTCTCAGCTAGCTTTTTAGAGATGGGCTTCTAGGCCTCAGTCGGCACATACTGACATTGTTGGCTCATCGACCGAGCTAACTTAATTCGTCTCATTCCCTCCATTTTATAACCTTGTCTCGGGCCTAACATTTCCCTCGGAAATCCGGGGCAATGTCAGTCGGATCGGTCTGTTCCACATCCGAGTCTCCAGACTTAGCATATTTTCTCCCCAACGGTCTCGGAAATCCGCTTGCCTTAGAGTAGTCGATTCTTCAACGCGCTCGGTCACATGTTCAACTGACGGGTCAGTTTGTGGTGTTACTCCGGCAATGAAGTCAGCCACGGCTTGCCCTTTGATTGTTGCTTTCGGCTTATACTGAATGTCGAATTCGCTAAGTTCGATTGCCCATTTTGTGAGTCGGCCGGATACCTCCGGTTTCTGTAGAACCTTACGCAGTGGTAGATCGGTCATCACGATAATGGTATGGGCTTGGAAATAAGGCCGAAGTCGGCGCGAGGAGACTACTAGAACTAGGGCCACTTTTTCCAAGAGTGGATATCTCGTTTCCGCCGGTAATAGTGTTTTGCTGACATAGTAGACCGGCAGTTGCTTTCCTTCGTGTTCTCGTATCAGGGTCGAGCTAAGTGCAACCTCGGACACCGCTAGATACAGCAGCAGGGCTTCTCCTGGCTCAGGTTTTGATAAGAGAGGTGGAGATCCGAGATAAGATTTTAGTTGTTGGAATGCTGCCTCGCACTCTTCCGTCCACCGTTTTCGTCCCTTCAATTGTTTGAAGAACGGGAGACATTTATCTGTGGCTCTGGATAGGAAACGATTGAGAGCCGCTACTCGTCCAGCCAGCCTTTGAACGTCTTTAATCGTTTTCGGAGATTGTTGAGGAGGGCTTTAATTTTCTCTGGTTTGCCTCTATTCCTCGTTGACTCACCAAGAAACCAAGGAACTTTCCCGAGCTTACTCCAAAGGCGCATTTGCTTGGATTCAGCTTTATTTAGAATTTACGCAAGATAAGGAACATTTCTTTAAGTCAACTATATGGTCGACTGCACGTACACTTTTGACGAGCATGTCGTCAATGTATACTTTCATGGTTCGGCCGATCAGCAGAGCAAATATTTTATTCACTAATCTTTGATAAATTGCACCAGCATTTTTCAAACCAAATGACATCACTCGGTAACAATAAAGCCATTTGTCAGTGACAAAGGTAGTTTTTGATTTATCAGACTGGTGCATTACAATTTGATTATACCCTGAATATGCATCCATGAAGCTAAGAAGTTCATGCCCCGCAGTACTGTCTACCAACTGGTCTATCCTAGGAAGAGGAAAGTTATCCTTTGGGCAGGATTTATTTAGGTCGGTATAATCAATACAGATTCGCCACCTCCTATTGACTTTCTTCACAAGTACGACATTAGCTATCTATTCCAGATAGTATATCTCTTCTATGAATTTTGCCTTGAGGAGCTTGTTGACCTATTCTTCAATGACAGTGTACCTTTCGGGGCCGAGTGGTCGTCGCTTATGTCGGATTGGTCGATAGGTCGGATCGATGTTGAGTCGGTGAGTGATCACTGACGGGTCAATCCCGGGCATATCTTCATGGCTCCATGCAAACACGTCAGCATATCTACGGAGCAATACTATCAACTTATCTTTCAAAGGTGGTCGCAAAGACGAGCCAATTTGTACTGTTCTGGATCCATCTGTCTCGATCAAAGGCACCGAGATAAGGTCTTCGACTGGCTGCCCTCGTTCGTGAACCTCGGCCTTGGGATCTAGTGACTCGATCATTGATATTTCAGTTGGAGCTTTCTCGGCGGGACCTCTTACAGCTGTCACGTAACAATGTCTTGCGTCTTACTGGTTTCCTTTGAGGAATCCTACTCCTGACTCAGTCGGAAATTTCATGGAAATGTGGTATGTAGATACCACGGCCCAGAGGAGGCTTAAGGAAGGTCGACCGAGTATGACATTGTAAACTGATGACTGGTCAATAATCAAGAAGTCGACCATAACTGATGCGGGAAATTTTCAGCAGTTAGCGGCAGTGACACAATTCTTTCAGGGAGCACTTGTCCGCCAGAAAACCCAATCAATGGGGTCCGAACCGGACGCAATGTCGACCGTTCAACTCCCATTTTGTCGAACGCTTGAGCGAACAATACATCTGCAGATAAACTCGTGTCGACGAGTATACGAAATACTTTTTGGTTTGCGATGGTGAGGGTGACAACTAAAGCGTCGTCGTGGGGATGATAGATGGCCCGGGCATCTTCCTCTGTAAATGAGATGTAGTATCTTTCCCTTTTCTTTTCTTTTGAAGGTTGAGCTATAATCATAAGCTTGGACTCGAGCCGACTGATGCTTCGGGCATGATTCTTCCGAGCATTATTTGAATTGCCTTCGCCTCGGGGACCACCGACGATAGTCCGAATTTCTTCCGTAGGCCAATTTTCGTTCGGACGTTCTTCAGGCGTTCCGGCTCTCACCATATATTCTTTGAGTCAACCCTCTTTTATGAGTCCTTCGATTTCTTCCTTTAGATGATAGCAATCGCTTGTGTTGTGCCCATGATCACGATGATAATGACAATACTTGTCCTTATTCCGTCAATTGAGATTGCTCCGGAGCTTGTTGGGCCAGTTGACGAAACCTTCACTTTTGATTTCCATCAGCACCTGCTCCTGAGTCTTAATGAGGGGGTATATGTGGAAAACCTACGGTCTCGCCGTTTGCCCAACCTTCATTCATCGCATGCTTGATCATCTTTATGCTTTTTCCCTCCAATCGAGTCGGCTTCTTTTTTGGTCGACTCTTTGACCGAGGATTTTGCATTCTGGGCTGACTCACTCATGAGTCATGTTTCTTCAGCGTTCGCATATTTGTCCGACCGAGCCATGAACTCTGCTAGAGTCTCTGACGGATTTTTGTCCGGGGACGCCAGGAATGGTTTGTCTGTAACTCCTTGTATGAGCCCATTGAGCGTTGTTTCTTCTGAATGTTTTCGAACCTGGAGAGATTCGAAGTTAAAGCGCTTAATGTAATCTTTCAGTAGCTCTCCCTGCTTCTAAACTATGTTGTTCAAGTGTGCGGGGGGCTTCAGTTTCTTTTTTCCACCGATGAAGTTGGTGAGGAAAGCATCGCTGAGCTCGACAAATGAACTAATGGATTTCGGTTTCAGCTGTTTGAACCAGAGTCGAGCTACGTCAGTTAATGTGAGGGAGAAGGCTCGACACATCACGACATCCAAGGTGTTATGCAGCTCCATGTAGGTTTTGAAGCATTCAATATGCTCGGTTGGGTCGATTTTTCCAGTGAAAGGATTGATTTGAGGTAATCGAAACCTTTCTGGTAACCGATCCTGCATTACTTCGTCTACAAAAGGAGATTCTTTTGCCTTGGATTTGGTCGGATGTATATTCCGACCCTGTTTCATGTCTGCCATCTCTTTTACCATTTCTTCTCGTACTTCCCTTTTGAAGTCTTGGATGTCAGCTTTCCAAGGTTCGCCACTGTCCGTTGTGCCTTCAACGGGAGGTCGGCTACGCCTCCTCCGATCTATCTCGTGTCGAAGATCGGTAGGGGGCAAGGCGGCCGTGGCCGAATGAGCCGGTGCTGTCTCAGGAGCACCCTGAGGCTGACTCGGTGAATGAGCCGAATCTGGCTCGGGAGCACCCTAAGGCTGACTCAATTGATGAAACGATCGCATCACAGAAGGCTGAGGATCAACCACTGGTGTTGGGACGTGTGTTGTCTGCCTTTGCGGAGGCGGCTGCATTTGATGACGATACATCTGCTCCAGCATTTGTTTCATCACATTCATATCGGACCGGATTTCCTGAACCTCCCAATCTAACCGTTCATTATTGCGGTTCCGCTGGCTATTTGTTGCAACAGATGTTGCTCGTTGCGCCGCGGAACCCTGACGGTTGTTGGGTAGGTTGAGGACTACCGGGACTGCACTTGCGCCCGCTGGCCCAGTCACCGCGACTTCATTCAATTCTTCTTCTTGAACCGTCCTTCTAGTCATCACCATAAGAACCAGTTTTCAATTCATAGATTAGAATATGACAGATGGCTTTTCGTACAGTTCCCACAGACAGCGCCAAACTATTGATGCGAATTTATGGTGCGCCTTCCCCTTAGCTCGTCACCTGCATAAAAGATAAACTGGAAGAAGACCCTGGTTCTGACCCGGGGAACCTCCGATGCTTAAGTCAGCTTCGCAGATTAAAGAGAAGGCGTTTTGAGGATTTTGAATTCCGTACCTTTCAGTGAAATGGAGGTCCTTTATTTATAGATGCGGGAGAATCCTGTCGTGCAGGGATTCTCTTCCTGATATCATGGAGCTTTGATTTTGGCCCATTTTTTGTCTCCATCCGATCCCGAGACCATCGGGATCGAGGATCTTTTTGCGAGATATTTGGGACAGTGTTTTTATTTACACCGTCTCTCCTTTATTCGGCTCGGCCGATTTCGACTCAATCAGGTGAGTCTCAGTTGGCTTTTAAGAGATGGGCTTCTAGGCCTAAGTTGGCACATGCTGACATTGCTGGTTCGTCGACCGAGCTAACTTAATTCGTCTCATTCCCTCCATTTTATAACCTTGTCTCAGGCCTAACATTTCTCTCGAAAATTCGGGGCAGTGTCAGCAGGATCGGTCTGTTCCACATCCGAGTCTCCAAACTTAGCATATTTTCTCCCCAACACCACAAATTTCAACGTATTTTTAACCACAGGTGCCTAAGTCCTTACTCATCCCTTGGTAGTAGACTCAAAAAAGTTTCAACTAACAAGCTCACGGGTTCATTGTGAAATCACTATGGTGTTAGTGCCTGTTACCAAAAAAAAAAAAAAAAAAAAGCCGGTTCCTCTCATAGAGTGTTTAGAGAGAGCATGGTCTTGGACCATACAGGAATTGGAACCATCCTGATTGTATGAGCCTGTATTAGCTTTTCCCATACATGTGTAGCTCGGCAGTTCTCGGTTTCCATGTCAGTTTTATATATTGTTTTGAGCGGTGGTTTTGATGACAATCTTTGTATGTTGTTTGAGGGCGCCAGGTTCATGACCTGCCCTGGGTTGGTATATCTTTTATTTATTTATTTTACCTATAGAGGTTTGCTTCGTTTAGTGTATATATAAATAAACCATGGTAAGGCATAATAATAATGGGTGCCATGATTTCATCTAAAATTTTAGGGCAGAACTCAACCTCATCAAAGCAAAAAACCTCTGCAGGCACCACCATAATGTATGTGTTACATCTACCCCGTCTAATCATTTTCTCATATCATTTTGAGGCATGAGCCCAAAAATGAGACAAATCCAAAAAACAAGTGGACCACACCATGAAAAAACAAAGGGTTCAACAGTGGGTGTCATTATTCCCACTTTAGCTTTGGATCTGCCACATTTTAAAGCTCCTGTCTTAAAGCGATCTGCCAAAATGAATGGCCAACGTGAATAAAACCCATATATTATGGTGGGCCCACAGAATTTTGTCACATAGGTACTGACGTCATCCAAATCAAGTGATTCTTTGAGATATCTTACCTTTCAAATCTTACTGAGGAAATACCATAGTAAATAATTATTACTTATTTACCGTAAGTCAATTAAAACAGGCCCCTAATCATTCCTAATCATTTAAAAAGGGTGGCCTTATCCCACCTTCCGTTGGATATATAAACAAAACAAACACACACTCCAAATCAGAAGATCCTAGCAATAGAATATATGGCCATTTCACTTTTTCAGCTTGAATCTGAACCGTTGTTTCACTTTCTTTCTAAGATTAGGATTGCACTTAACTTCAGATAATCCACTGGACTTTTAAGTGTTTGAAATCTTTCAATGCAACTAGTTGCATTTGGACCAGTTGGAATCCGCAACATCTATCGGGACCGTCCATGAGGTCGACTCAACTCCTATTCCGCTACTTAGTAAAAATCATAACTATAAATGGTTCTAAACATTTGTGACTAGATCTATCATCATTTCGCTATTCCAGTAAATGGACGGTTTGGATTATATGATCGTTATGATTTTCTTAAGGTACCAGCTAAAAAGTGGACCAGACCTAATGGACGGTTCAGATAGATGATACGGATGGCAACAAGTCCAAAACCAATCAGATGCATGTGAAGGTTTCCGTTACACTTGGCTGACTAATCATTTATCTAAGCTGCAACATCACTAGCTTTGGTCAGATCATCCACAAGATATTGAATCTAAACCCTTCGTCCCACAGCCCAAAAAGTCTCATCAATAGGATAATCCTAACCCTTCAACTGGAGGATTTTGTTTGATGAAAAATTGGACGGCCAATGTAGCTTGAGTCCACCTTTCGTTTTCCCATCTGATTTCTTTCCTCAAAAGTCCAATTTACCATTGCTATTACAATTTTTATTTTTTTTTTGTTGTCAAAGGCCTATCCAAGTGGGCCCTACCAAATGATTGATGCGATCGATCTCATGCACTTCTCCAGCTAGGGCTGGCCCACCATGATTTCCGGCCTGGCCTGCTTTGGGCTGGGCCTGAGGTGTAATATTCTGGCCAGGCCTAAATCATAACCGCTCATTTCGGCCCAGCACAGCCCATTTATGATTCCAAGGGTATTTTAACAATATATCATATGGATGGTGGGGCACGCCTGGTAAACGGCCTAGATCTCGATGACTCAAAACGAAAGCAGATGGTCGGCCCATCCGCCCTACTTACCTGCCTTGTTCTAGAAAGTTCTTATGTATGAGAAGGCGGAGAATTGACCTTGTAACAGTTAGTTGCCTGACGGCGTTACTTTAGAGACCATGTTTAGTAAATTACACAACGGAGACCGATCTAGTTTTAACAGCCGTTACAACGTGGGACTTTTGTAAGAACCTCGGAATTAAGGTTCCCGGCGATTCAAGTGAAGTTGTTTCATCGAACGAGAAGATGGCGATTGTTTCAAGAAGTCCTACTTTTCCGTTTGTCCTGCCTCAGAAGCCGTATCTCCCTACTTCTAGTGGACGCCGATTGCCTACTTACACTACGAGCTATTGGTCGGTGATCGGTGGACCCATCATGATTTATGTGTTTTATCTACACCATCCATTTTTGTTAGGTCATTTTAGTAAATGAGCCGAAAAACGAGGTTGATAGAAATCTCGAGTGGACCACACCGCATGAAATAGCGGTGATTGAACACGCACCGTTAAAAGCTTTTTGGGGCACCAAATGTTTGGATCAAGCTGATATTTGTGTTTTCCCTGAAACATAAAAAGGTTGGACGGAAAATAAACCTTACGGTGAGCCCTAGGAAGTTTTCAATGGTTAGCGTTTAATTACTATTGTTTTCCTGTAGCGTGGTCCACCTGAGATCTGAATCTGTCTTATTTTTGGGCTGATAACCTAGAATAATGATCCAAAATGAATGGACGGCATGGATAAAACACATACATCGTTGCAGGGTAACAGAGAACCGTCCGGTAGCCACTGACAGAACGCGACCCTCAAGTTGCCTCGCCCAAGATAGTGACGTGAGAAGAAAAGATAGCAAGAAAAAAGGCCCCTCCCGTCATCTTAATCTCCGTGGACCGTCCATGCAGTAGACTTGGATATGGCATAAGCGTTAAAGAATCTTTGGCCGCTTCAAACCGGGAGCGGATTAGGTGCGGCCCCAGCCTCACCCAACACGGTGGGGCCCTGACCATGGATCTCAGCTTGATGTATGTATTGTATATCCAGGCCGTCCATCAGTTCAAAAACGGGCCACACCCAACAGGGTGGGTGACCATGGATCCCAACTTGATGTATGTATTGTATATCCGGCCGTCCATCAGTTCCTAGGGAATCAACCAAAAAACAAATCCAAATCAAATTTCAAGTGGACCACGTCACATGCAATAGTAGTGATTTACCATTAAAAACTCTTTATGAGCCACAAAAGTTTTGAATAAAGTTGATATTTGTTTTTTCTCTTCAGCCATGTTTGTGTTACCTTATCAACAAGTTGGATGGAAAATAAGCATTACAGTGGGCATTAAGAAATTTTTAATTTTGGTCGTTCATACACCACCTTTTGCTACGAGTCATCTGCTTGAAATTTGGATTTACTTATTATTATTTTTTTAATGTCTTAAAATGAGTTAGCAAAACATATGAACAATGTGAATATACAGTACATGCATCAAAGTGGGCTGAGAGAAGCCGGGCCAACCTAATCCGCTTCCCTTCAAACCACCCTTCATGTATTAGTTAACTTGTTCATGACATATTTGCTTGTCCAACATGAAAGAAGTGCACATGATTTTTCATTTCCCTTGTTCAACACACCAAAAATAGTAACATTTTCATAAATGCAAGTACCAAACTCGTCAAACATGATACGACTCCTTTTTTTTTCTTTCTTTTTTATGGGTTAGCTGGTTAGTACACACCATGTTAGCCACCCCCACTAGGGATTGATACCAAGATCTTAGTGTTGAAATCAGTCTGCCAGTTGAATACGACTCCTATTTTCATGCATTCCCCATTGATAAAACATGCCATAAAATAATCTACATGACATCTTTAAGACCTGTGCATGTTATAAATTCCATTCCATACATCACATATTTGCTTCTCATAATATGTTTTTAGCTGTGTGGGACCCACCATGATGTCTATATGTCATCTAGACCATCCATCAGACCCGCTTCTCCCCACCCTCCCAACAAGTGCCATCCAGTAGATTCATCAGACAAGGCCCAAATTGCCGGCCAGTACATAAATCAGGTGATCACAACACGTGAAATTAGAGGTTTTAGTAGTGATTTTAAATTGCCTCATGTTGGCCCTCCTGAGTTTTGGATCAATCTAAGTTTTGGGTGGTACAGTGATCATGATAAGGTGAACCTGATGCACGGATTGGATTTCACGTTCTATCATGATAGGTCAAACGTGTGGGCATGGTTTTAAATACGGCACCATGAAATCTCCTATCGTCTTAGTGGTATCGGTTTCTGTCCACAACAAAACAAGTTTCCCCATCGATAAATGATTGAAATGAGACCGAGTCAAACGGAGTGGGGGTGGGTCCTACCGGTTTGGATCCCCAGGCAAGTGGCGCGTGGAAACCAGTACATAAATCCATGCGTATGAACTCGCATACGTATGAACCTACGGGAACTTGCATACATATGAACGTATGTGATCATTCATGCTCCATCTATTTTGTTAACTCATTCAGGGAAGTGAAACAAAAAATGAGATAGATCTAAAGCTCAAGTGGACCACACCACAAGGAACGGTGAGCATAATGACACCCACAGTTAAAATATTATTAAGGCTTATTGTAATGTTTATTTGCCATCTAATCTGTTGATAATGTCACACGAATCTGAATGAAAGGAAAATACAAATATTAGCTTGATCCAAAACTTTTGTTGCCCCCGTGTAGTTTTTAAAGGTCAGCATTTAATCACAGTTGTTTCCTATAGTGTGGTCCACTTTAACTTTGGATCCGCTTCATTTTTTGGTTCATACATGCCAGTTTGTTCTATGAGATTAAATGGAATAAAATTATATTAGATGAAATTAACATCATATATAATTATTACACAATGATTGCATGTCTTGAAATACCATGTTATTTTAGCCATCCAATTTCATTTTCATGTATGGGATAAAATTCTTTCCATGTGAAAAACACTAGATTGAGCAAAATCCAATATGGTGGACAACCGAAAATTATAATTAGCAGACCAAATTTACATAAGACGTCAGCCACTAGTACTCTTATATCACCATAATGTCATGTGTAAAGGATGTTTATGAATGGACGGTATGTATAAAGCATATGTATCAATGTGGGACCCACATGTGTATATCCCACATGGGACCAAATGCAATTCCATCCCACCTAATCATAACCCTTCCCATCCTCATCAAACACCGGATGGAATTTGCACCTGACCAAATGCAATTCCATCCCACCTAATCTCATCTAATACCAAGCACCAAGCACGGATGGACGGCGTGGATATGAAATACATGCATACATATCATCACCTGATCGGCGTCCTAAAACCGTCAACACCCACCAAATGAACAGGTCCGAAAATACAAATCCCATGTTTCCACATACAGTAAAACGTATATCCCGACTCTGATGTGTTTTTATAGGTATGCATTGTCATTATCCAAGAGTCAGCCAAGTCAGCTCTCTCTCTCTCTGATCTCTCTCTTTGAGAATTTCGCAAGGTTGTCCAAGATCGAGATCTTGCTTTCTAATAAATCCACCCTTCTCCTTTGTCTCAACCCCCTCATAGAAGATAAACTCTCGTGTGCAATCCTATCTTTCTCTTCTAACCTTTTGTACCGCCCTTGTCTTCCCCCTTCTTTGGCCGACTCTCTTTTATCTTTTCCCACGTCTCTCTCTCTCTCTCTCTCTCTCTCTCTCTCTCTCTCTCTCTCTCTCTCTCTCTCTCTCTCTCGAATACTGGGGTAAATACTAAGTACTGAGAAGCCTAACGTCCCCTTGAGATAGATCGATGAAGTCTACGTTCAAAGCTTGTTTTAAGCTCGAACTTGACTTTGCATACACCGGACTTGAGCTTCTCTATTGCCTATATATACACCCACCATGCTTCCATTTCAAATCCCCTCCACATTACTACTACATTTCCCACAACCCCAACAATCTATCTTTTCTCATCACTTCCCACAACCCCGACAATGTGCCTCTGCTCATCACTTCCCACAACCCCAACAATGTGCCTCTGCTCATCACTACCCACAACCCCAACTATGTGCCTCTGCTCATCACTGCCGTCCAATAGCATCCCCAACGGTGGCGATAACGTCCCCATTCTGATCAAAGAGAAGGGTCCTGATGACTCTCCTGCAGCACCCTTGTTATGTAGCGAAAGCAACAATTGCCTTAATAAGTGTTTGTCGGCTAAAGTAGAGAAGATTTCATTATCATCAAAGGAAGATAGACAGGAATCGCCATTGTATCGTGAGGTAATACCATGGCCCACTATATGTAGGGTTGGATTTGTATGAGCAATGTTAAGACACTTATATGTTATTCTAATTACTTGGGTTTGGATGAGTTGCACTGCAAATGACTACAATGCATCATGTGGGGCCCATTGCCATCTTCATGAGTATGGTGCTGTGGTGACTTATACCATACACGTGGCATGTAACCCAAAATCCAAACCTGCCCAATAGTGGAATCTACTAAGATTGTCTTATCCAACCATAATGATTAGACAATCTGGACCTCTGATTCATGGACGTTTGTTGCTGAATTTGGACGGTTCGATGATTGTTTTTCTGTAAATTTTGGACTACAATCTCTGTTTTGGGTCCCACTATCTGGGTGGTTGGATTTCACGTACAACAGCGGAGCTGTACAAGCAACTTGAATGGGGGCCAGTATTGCGTAATTGAGTACTGATCACCTACAACTGCTGGTACACTACAACCCTTTTTCATTTTAACCTACAGCTGTTTGTAGGTGATCAGTTCTCTAATTAATTATTCATTTCTTTCAAGCGTCAGCTCATTTTCTCTTGCATCTGGGCTATCCTCTCTATTGGTCTTAACCTCAAAGGCATAGTGGCAGGATTATCCTAGACATTGATTTTGGATGAGTTCTTGCTCATGAAATGTGGAAGCCTGGATGGTGTGTTTCTTAACTGTCCACATTTAAGGTCCTATTTAATGGCTAGGATCATCCGACAGGATAGCATTTTGGAAAATGGCCCAGTGGGCCGCATGCATGGCCCACCCAATAGACAATTCACATAGTTCTCTAGACTTCAAACATTAACCTTGAATGTCTATTTTCTTTTACTCAGATTGTTGAAGAGCTCAAGGCCCTCTCAAGAATCTCAGCACCAGCAACCATAGCAGGACTCCTGTTCTACGTTCGAAACCTCGTGTCCATGCTCTTCTTGGGCCGTCTTGGCGAGGTCGAGCTCGCCGCCGGCTCTCTCGCTGTCGGCTTTGCCAACATCACAGGCTACTCTATCATCTTCGGCCTGGCGATGGGCATGGAACCCATCTGTGGCCAAGCTTATGGTGCTAGAAAATGGACCCTCCTGAGCCTAACACTCCATCGAACGGTCGTGATCCTTCTCTTCGCCTGTCTCCCAATCTCACTTCTCTGGCTGAACGTCGATCGAATCCTCCTCTATCTTGGCCAGGACCCCACCATCACTAAAGTGGCCCACACATACCTTCTCTACTGTCTCCCTGACTTGATTGCACAAGCGTTCGTCCACCCGCTTCGTATTTATCTACGGACCCAAAACATCACCCGCCCGATCGCCATCTCTTCCATCTTAGTCTCTCTAATCCACATACCCATTAACTACTTTCTGGTAATAACACTTGGATTAGGCATCAAAGGTGTTGCCATGGGTGTTGCTCTTTCCAACTTTAACCTAGTACTATTCTTGATTTGTTCCATTTTCACAAGTGGGGCCCACCAGAAAACATGGACAAGATTGTCCCTCGAGTGCATGAGAGAATGGAGATCTTACCTCTCACTAGCTGTCCCAAGCTGCATTTCCATATGTTTGGAGTGGTGGTGGTATGAGTTCATGATCATTGTATGTGGGTTGTTTGGGAATCCAAAAGACACAGTCGCCGCGATCGGGATCTTGATCCAGGCCACCTCGTTGATCTACGTCTTCCCTTCTTCACTGAGCTATGGAGTATCTACAAGGGTGGCCCACGAGCTAGGCGCCGGGCGGCCACATGGTGCAAGGAGGGCAGCTGCTGTGGGGACCATGTGTGGGGCCTTCATAGGAGTGCTAGCTATGGGATTTGCTGTGTGGGCCAGAGGGTGGTGGGGCCACATGTTTACAGGTGGGCCAGGGGTGTTGAAGCTAACGGTTGCAGCACTACCTATTGTGGGGTTGTGTGAGTTAGGAAACTGCCCACAGACTACCATGTGTGGAGTGCTGAGGGGGAGTGCGCGTGCTGACCTAGGTGCGCACGTTAACCTGGGTGGATTCTATGGTGTGGGGCTGCCTTTGGCACTTGGGCTGGGTTTGGGGGTGGGGCTGGGGTTGTGGGGCTGTGGCTTTTGGGTTGTTAGGGGCTCAGATATCGTGCGCCGTGGTGCTGGGAGTGGTGCTCTTTAGGACGGATTGGGAGTGCGCAGGTTAAGAGAGCTGAGGAGATCACGGGTGTTGGGATGGTGGTGGAAGAATATGATGAGGGTGATGATGTGAAGAGGTGTGTGTGATGGACGGTGGAGATGAAGAAAAAGGAGCTGTTGACACTTAGACTGAACGGTGGAAATTGTTTTGGAGAATTTTTGAAAGTAGGCAGAAAATAACAATGGATGCATGCATTGATGATGATTTAGGAGAAAAGAACGACCATCATGCCTGAAGTAGGATGGTTGTAATGGTATAACTGATTTTAGAAGCATTAATGAAGAGCTCTTTGTATTAGTGGCGATTACGTGAATAACTGTTGCCCTCCGACTAAAATAAATGGTCAAGATCGTAGTTGGCCAGGTGGGCCACATGGATCAGTGTCAGAGCTAGTTCGGTAGGTGGGGCCTCACCAGGGATAAGTAATGGACTGTCTTTCCTTTTGTCTGTAGAGATGATGTCAACCATTCGAAGAATGGAATTGAATGTAAACCATTGATGATTGTATGTACTATCTAATGTTGAAATTCCAATTGAATAAGCACCAGAGAAACAAAGAGTTTGTAAGTAGCCGTGTCTGGATCATCTAAAGCCAACCTGATATTTTTCATTTCGGCCCAAGACAGCCCATTAACATCATAAATGGGCCGTGGGCTGGGTCTGACGGGCATTAAATGAAGCCCAAGACCAGTTGGTTATTAAACAGGTTACATTTAGGGTCCTTGGGCCTAGTATTCGAGCCCAAGTCCACCTGAGGTGAGCTGGGCCGATAGCCAGGCCCATTGATAGCCCTCCGAGAATCTGAGGTCTTTCTAAAAGGGATGTCATTTGATACTCTGGCAGCACTGTCGGATTGATAATCAAGCACTGAGAAATTAACTTACTTTCCCAAAATCAGATTGTTTGAGCAATTCAAACCTCTGATTCATGATCCATGGACACTTGTTTATTGAAATTAGACCATTTGATATTTTACATTTTTAATACCGTACAATAAATGTCCACCAATCCAATATTCAGATAATCAAATGAGTGTAATTTTTCTCGGTAACGTAGCTAAATCTAAAATGGAAACTGTTGATACTGTGGTCTAGAGGTGGGCACCGGACAACTTGATACGGCTAACTCGACTCGTCCAACCCGTTCAAATCCAACTCAACCTGAACCGAATGGGCGGGTTGGTCTAAACTGAGTAGGCTTCGCCTAATCCAAACTCAAACCGAGTCGAGTTCGAGTTACCCAATAACTTGACCCGAAACTTGATCATAAACCCAACTCGACCCGACTCTCTAATCCTACCCATCGCACTCTACCCCGACCCGATCCCAAATTCTCTCTCCCTCCCTCCCTCATCCTCCTCATCTTCCAAGCCGGCAACCACCCACCACCATCACCCTCCTCCTCTCTCTCCTCTACACTCCCTCCCTCCCTCCCTCATCCTCCTCCTCTTCCAAGCTTGGCAACCACCCACCACCATCAAACCTCCTCCTCCTCCTCCTCCTCCTCTCTCTCCTCTCCACTCCCTCCCTCCCTCAATCTCTCAATCCGACTCGGTACCAACTTGACCCGACTCGGTACTTCTAACCATATCAGACTTGGTCCAGATCAATCCAGGCCATACTGAACTCAGATCGAGTTAGGATGTTGGACTCGATATCGAGTCGGATCAAGTTCGGGTCAGGCCTATTTCAAAACAAGATCGAGTCGAGTCAGCCTTAACTCGATCTGACTCGACTCGATGCCCAGCTCTACTGTGATCTAGACATCCTCACTAGACCGCTGCATTACTTACAAAAGCAAACAACGATGGAGACCCTGGCTATAGTAGGGGACCTTCCGATGCCAAAGTTAGAATGGGTAAGGTGGGTCTAGTAGAACTTAGGGTTTATTTGTGCATACCTTTCACTTTAGGTGGGATCCTTATTTATAGTTGCTTGGTGCTAGTTACATAGATGGTAACATTCCTACTCGATAGGCGTATGTATAGAAGGGATCTCCTTCTAGGTAGTTAGCCCTTATTCTCCCGAGATCTTTCGCAAGAATCCTTGGGAGATCTTATCTTAATAATAGCATCTCCAAGTGGTCGGCCTTCGACTAGTTCAAGATCAATGTTCGACCTCGACCTTACAATCGAATTGGTTGAGGTCCATGGTCGGTTTCTGATGGCGAGTTCGACCTCATAGTCTAACCGATCGAGGTCCTGTGGATGAGTAGAATCGTTGATTGTGATCTATTGAGGCCTGCCTCGAGGTCAGATCGGTACTCAAAAGTCATCCGCCAGTTATAATGGCGAGACAGTTGAGGTCGAAGTCATCATAGGTGGTCAAAACTCGAGTCGTTGGTGAAGGTCAAGCTCAGTAGCGAAGAATGAGCTTTCCCCCGCACTTCGTGTTCTTTCTCGTGGGGGAAGTGGGCTGAGTTCCTTATGTCAGTCGTCTGGATGGTGAGGGTCGAACCTCTTCTATTTTTGCATTCCCTCTCATGCTGGTTGTTTTACTTGGTCCATTTTTACCCATAACAGGAACCATAATCTCATAAATTGGACAATTTAATTTAAATTAGTTATTTGCCACATATGCAACTTCTAAGCGCCTGTTTTTCATCCACACCATCTAACAGAATATCAAGGATCTAACACCCTTAGTTAAGAGATGCAACTGAACCACTGAATCATGACCCTTTCATACCCTATGCATTATTTATCACCCTTAATCCACGGCTCTGTAAAAAATGATGTGTGGGTTTTCGATTCTGGCAAGTGGGTCATGGTTAACCAACGTTGGGGCTTATTTTCGTTGAATGGGCATGTTGGATTTTTTTATTTATTTTTAAATGTTTCCATGGTTGTTAATCCTAGGGCCATGAATTGAAAGGTGAGATTACTGTTCAGGTAATTTTGGGCATTATCCAATAACCATGGCACACAACAGATCGATGGTCTAGATTACAAAACAAATGGTCACTCGTGAAGACAGAAAACCCGTATGTAACGTGCAATTCGTCTATTGTTTTGATCACTTTCACACGCCCATGAGATCATGACCAATATAAACTAGTGATTTATCCATTGGATGGACAAAACTGTTTGCAACTTACTGCCTGAAAAACTGTTTACAGGTTAGCGCCTGAAAACTGTATCTTCCAAAAACCTTCTAAAAAACGAAAATGGTGAAGAAAAAGAAGATGGAGAGGAGATTGTTGGAATTGTGATTCAAATTGACCCAAAGATGGGTTTAATAGAATCACAAGAGATGCTTAAGACTCTTTCATGAAAAGACATATTCTTCCGTAGTGTCTTTTCAACAATGGCATCCCTCCATTTCAAATTCGAATGATGCTCCCTTTTACCAAGAGACACCACCATTCACGAATATGAATGGTCACTAACATCACCAAAAACCACAACCATTTTCCAATTTTTATATAAATTAAAAAATTTTTCTCTTATTTTGAAAAAACCTAACAATCCAAACCATTCAATCAGCAACATTTGAGGACAGCCATAGATGGTTAGACATTCACTTTTTTATCCTCCTGAAAATGTTTCTGATCTAACGGCTAGTACCATCAGATAAGTAGGAATTTTTGGGATATGGCTTATCCAAGGTAGGCCTAATTGACCATTGATAGGTCTTTGCATGTTTGTTGCATGCATGAAAAGGGAGGGAAAGGGAAGAAATCTGCATTACTCCGCTACATTG
>JAJHSJ010000420.1:0-34615 GCA_021015155.1 Magnolia officinalis | reverse complement strand
GAGAGAGAGAGTTTTCTCAATTCGTGTTGGGTTGTAGGTTTTTTTTTTGAGGTGTTGTGTTCTGTTCTGCATTCTCATATTTCAATCTGTATTGGATATTTGAAACCGTTCTTTCCCACTTTAAAGAAGCAAAAGATGGAAATGTTATTTACTTATTTTCTTAAAACCGTTTTAGTTGAGAACATTAAGAAGATAATCTTGTTATTGAAATGTAAATATTACTCCTCACTTGTATTATTGTCAGCCTTGGGAAGATAGAATGAAGACTGCTGATGAGCAAGGAACACTTGTTATACTAGAGAATTTGGATCCAGATTACACTTCAACAGAAATACAGGTATCTATCATACTTTGTGGTTTTAAAGTATCAACCATGGTTGAAAGCTTGAAAAAGAAAATTATCTCAACTCGATCAGATTTCAAGTTGACTAAAACTTCAATTTGGCATGAAGGACTTACTCAAGACTTGGTCAACTGGTCAACTAGTTGACTTGCTGATCTTTTTAAGCGAATCAATTCCGTTAAAAGAACCCAAATAGGGTGACTATACAAAAGATTGCTATACAAAGAACAAAAGCCCAAACAAAGAGTAGCACCCTAAACCCCCTAGCAATTACATAGCCTTTCCAAGTCCATAAGCTCTGCCCCTCTAAAAGCTAATAATGCCAACCAACAAACATTCTTGAAAGCAACGGTTATTTGTTCCCACCAAGAAGTCCAAAGGCCGGCCAACAAAGCTAGCCTCCATTTCTTAACTCTCCCTCCTAGTCCTCCCCCGTGCTACGCGAGTAAAAGAGCCTCGATAGTCTCACGTAAAACTTGTGAGACTGATAAATCTGAAAAAAAGCTCCCACATGATCTCACAAATGACCAATGGAAGAACAAGTGATCAATCAACTTAGTGTCACACAGCATAAAGTACAACTGTTGATGATAACCCTTGGTCGCTTCCAGAGATTGTCCATGGTGAACACCCTATTTCTTACCACCAACCATGCAAAAGCTTCAACCTTGGAAGGGTCCCTGTGGTGCGATACACAGGTGGCGTGGTGACATCGCTCTACCATTAAGGATTGAGATAGCAAGCCATAGAGGTCCAAACTGAGAATTTCCTGTTTGTCTTTACTCCACATCAACTTGTCTTAACCCGATTAAGAGACAAACTCCTGAAGCTGAGAAACGAGATGAAATCATCAAGCTCCACTTCTGACAATCTCCTTGTACAGGGGATCGATCTGCATATGCCGTTGTAGATCGATCTTCATTTAGCAATGAACTAAAGTTCTACATGGGTACTAAGGACAAACGAGATTTGGATTGAGTATTCGGGTAGGGACCATGATGTTGATCATGGAGGAGTGGTAGTCATGGGTTGTGGTGGATGAGGACGTGGACGTGATGTTCTCGCTATTGTACTCATTGTGGGGGTACCAAACACTTTGTCGATTGTGCTTAGATCTTTTGGTCGCCCATTTTGAGCAAGTGTGTCAGGGGCTGGTAGTGCCTCCATTAGTTTCAAGGTCTTTAGAGCCAATACGGTAGAGAAGTCTACCTCAAGTGATTTTTTCTTGTCTTGTGAAGCTTATGATGCCTTGATGAGATTGCATGTGTGTGAGGTCCCCGACACTTCCAGAGCCTCTATGGTCCAGTTAGGTGTTGCCCTCCATGTTGCCTCCCCACTTCCTAGGTCATTGACTTGGAGCTACCTCACACATGGTTGGTAAAAGCCTCATCTGTTTAGCTCCTATTTTCCTTCTATCCAACCATACTCAATCACTATTGCTGATGGAAACCCAACTCTTGTATCTAGATCTAGTTCCATCAAGCTCTCTCCCACTATGCACTTGTCCTCAGTTTTGCATGTACCCAGGTTCCCATCGGTATATTATCTTTCATCTCTGTTACGAAATCCTTGAATTGTTCAGTAACTTTCTTTCCTTCTCATCGTGTTTTTTAGGACCTCCAGACGAAGCGGATGATTAGTAGGGGGCCATGAACGTGGAGGAATTTTTATTTTTTTGATGCACCTGCAATAGCATCTAGTGCTTGTCCTTAGATAAGGAGTCAAGTGTCCCGACGGCATTGTCATTCAAGGCATCCATCTTGTTTGGGTGAAAACTTTTGTTTCATTCTATATTTGTATTAAATCCTTTGACCTATGAAGCTTGTAAGTTCTCCAAACATCGTCGGACTGTGTTTCGCCTAGATTCTAAGAGGAACTCATACCATTCGAGTTGGTCCGCTTCGATGTTTGGGATTCTGCTCCTGTAACCTTTCATTTTGGATATAAATATTTTGTTACATTTATCGATGATTACACACGGATGACTTGGTTTATCGTTTAAAATTCATGCATGAAGTTTTTGATATGTTCAAGCTCTTTACAATGAAGTGGCCAACCAATTCAATGCTCCATCAAAGTTTTACATTTAGATAATGGGGGTGAGTATGCGTCGAATGCCTTTTGTCGTTCTTGCAAGATCATGGTATCTTGTCCCATACATCATGTCCGTGCACCCCTCAATAAAATGTAGCTGTGCGAAATAACCGTCACCTTCTTGAAGTTACTCATGCCCTCCTACTCGCTATGAATCTTCCAAAACGATTTTGGGATGATGCCTTACTGTTGTTTCCTGATCAATTGCATTCCGTCTTGTATATTGTCACACAGTCTTCATTTGAAATCTTACACCCATGGGAGAAACCATTTCTGTTACCTCCTAAAGTTTTTGGGTATACATACTTTGTTTAGATTCTTGATGGGAGAAGACGGCAAGCCGAGTCCTCTGGCCATAAAGTGTGTTTTCTTAGGTCACTCTTGGTCTCAGAAAAGGTATAAGTGTTATGATCCTTTGACCCGTAAGAGGTATGTGTCAGTAGATGTCACCAGATGTCATCTTCTTTAAAGAGATTCCATTCTTTTTTGAAGGGAGATCTCTGCACCATCCTCTTGCTAGTTTGGGGGAGTTTATACAGTCTAATTCTAACCTTATCTCTTTCAATTTTATGTCTAGATGATGATATGGTATCTCCTTCATCTGTCCCAAAACCTATTCTTGTGTATCATCGACAAACTATAACTTCTATTGATCACTCACCCACCACTTCATTTGCTCATATTGGTGGTTCATATATAAGCTCTCACTCTCAACCAGTGTTCACGATATCGATAATATTGGCCAATATATCGGCCAATATATCGGCCTATATTATCGGTATTGCGCTCCAGCGATACGAAACCCTTCGAAAGATACCAAGAAATCAAAAAAGATACTAAGAAATTTTAAAAAAAAAATCATGGAATACTTGGTATCGTTCGATATCGCTAAATAGTGTGATATCGAAGAAGAAGAAATTATCACTTTTATCGTGATTTTTTCATGATATTTCGCTGTACAACACATACCCGGTCACGGCCGGGATGTCGGGAGACTCGGGATAGAGTAACAAAAAAAAAGGAAAAAAAAAAAAGAGATAAACTTTCAACACGGTGGATTTGTTACCTGTAGAAGAGATTGCCATGATCAGAAGCTTCATTTGGTGGGCCATTCGAATCAAAGCGTTGCGCTGTTTGTAGGTGAGTGCAAACAGAATCTCCGAGTTTGTCTCAAGCTAACCCAATCAAAACGCAAGTGATTTCGGTATCGTGCTTGGAAAAAATCCGAAGAAATCCGGAGAAATCCCGAGATTTAGGAGGGATTTTGGGGTTTTAGGGTTCTTGCCTTCCGTAACCCTCTCTGGCTTTCGAAATGAGCTTCGGAGCCCTTTTTACGGGCGTGGATCGAGTTAGCTCGAGACGAACTCTCCTATCAGGGGCTCTGTAGGGTCCACCATGATTTATGTGTTTTATCTACACCGTCCATCCATTTTGATATGTCATTTTAGGGCATGATCCCAAAAAGTAGGGAGATATAAGGCTCAAGTGGACCACACCACAGGAAGCCGTGGTGGCAATGGTGTCCACCATTGACCCTTTCCTAGGGCCCACCGTGATGTGGATTTGCCCTCCAATCTGTTTATAAGGTCTAACAGACCTAGATGAAGGGAAACATCAATATTAGCTTGATCCAAAACTTCTGTAGTCCTCCAAAATTTTTTAACGGTGGCCATTCAATGACCACTGTTTCATGTGGTGTGGTCCACCTCATATTTGGATTTGCCTCATTTTTCGGACCCATTTCCTAAAATGATCTGTCAAAATGAGTTAACAGTGTGGATACATTGTACAATGAGACAACAAGGTGGCCTCACGGTCGGGGTCCCACCTAATTCACTGATTGGCCCAGGGACGTGGGTTTAGGGATACATATTGTGTACGTAAATAAACTCTATGGGGCCCACCTCGATATATAGTGTATATATCCACGCCGTCCATCTGTTTGGGACTTCTTATTTTATAACATGGTCCCTAAAAAAATAAGAATATACAGGTTTCAAGTGGACCACGCTACAAGAAACAGTGGTCATTGATCTCCCACCATTAAAAAATTCCGAGGGTCCACCGTAACAGTTATTGACCATTCAACCTGTTGATAAGTTCACACGGACTTTGGATGAAAGGGAAAAAAAACAATATTAGCTTGATCCAAAAATTTTGTGGCCCGAGAAAAGGTTTTTAATGGTCAATAACCATTGTTGCGTGTGGAGCAGCCACAACCACTAGAAAATTTGCATCTGCCTTATTTTTGGGGACAAACCCTTAAAATTATGTGGCAAAACAGATGAACAATGTGGATATACCATGCATGCATCAAGGTGGGCCCTACTGTCAGGGTCCCACCCACTTCGCTGGTTCTGCGTTGCATGAGACCCATACGCGTATTTCTTGCCAAAGCCTTTCACAAGAAGTTCAAGCATTGGGATGCGAGGTGGGGCCCACCATGATGTTTGTGGGAAATCCACTCCATCCATTTGTTTTTCCATATCATTTTAGGAAATGAGATAAAAAAAAAAAGTGTATCCAAAACTCAAGGCATCCATATGAGAGGGAAAAACTAGGGAAAGATTCACCCAAGACAGTGTGGTGTGGCCCTTACTGTGCGGTTACCGTGGGGCCCCCAAATTGATGTATGTATATGTATCCACGTTGTCCATCAATTTTTCCATATCATTTTAGGGCATTATTCCAAAAATGAAGCAAATTCAATTATTAGGTGGACCATAAGAATAAGTGGTGATTGATGTTAATGGGGTACAAAAGTTTTGGATCAAGCCGAAATTTGTTTTTCCCTTCATCTAGGCTCAGGTGACCTAATCAACAAATGGATGGTAGATAAACACTACTGAAACATTAAGGTGCGCCTGGAGAAGTGTTTAATGGTAGGATAGTCAATCACCACTGTTTCTTATGGTGTGGTCCACCTGATAATGGATTTGCTTCATTTTTTAGATAATGCCCTAAAATGATTTGGAAAAAAAACAGATGGACAGCATGGATACATATTACACACATTTATAAATATTATGCATCATATTTGAATATAGTTGCATTAGTTCAATCAGATAACGTATAGCTAAGGACCCTATACAAATGAAACCTATTATGTACACTTTTTTTTTTGGAGATTTTTTATTTGAAAGTGTGTATTAAGGTTTTTTAATAATCCCTGAAATTTCATTGAAAAATTTAGCCATTTTCTCCATGTTCCCAAAAAATGCGATAAATTAGGCGATACAAACGATATATCCCGTGCGATAACTGATACGTATCTGTATCCCGAGGTTGCGATACATTGCGTGATACCGATATTTCGAACACTGCTCTCGACCACATGATGATCTTCCCATCGCCTTACATAAACCTTCCCTCTCATGCACAAAGCATCCCATTAGTAATTTGTTTATTATCACAAATTTTCACCTTCATTCAAGTCTTTTGCAGCTTCTAATCCTTTTGTTACCTTGCACAGTTTGAAGGAAGCCATGAGTAGCCATGACTGGGCTAATGCTATAATAGAAAAATGTAGGCACTGGAGAAGACAGTACCTAGGAGTTGGTTTCTATACATGTTTGAAAACAAACTGTTGGATGCTGATGGGTTTACACCAACAAGTATCGCCTAGATGGTTCCATCGACTGTCACAAGGCACGATTGGTCGTAAAGGTTTTACTCAAACATATGATGTGGACTCCTTTAAGACATTATCTCTAGTGACAAACTTAATGTTGTTCGTGTGGTTATCTCTATGGCTGTAAATTTGATTTGGCCCTTATTTCAGCTAGATGTGAAAATTACCTTCTTACATGGTGATCTTGTTGAGGATGTCAATATGGACTAACCCCTAGGTTTTTTCATGTTTCACGGTTCTCACGATTCAAGGTCTCAAACAATCTCTACGTGCCTGGTTTGATAAGTTTAGTCGTGCTTTTCTGGACTTTGGATTTATTCGCAGCCAAGCTGATCATCCTCTATTCATTTCGTCGACTCATAGGAGTTATAATACTTATTGTCTATGGTGGATGACATTTAATTTGAGATCAAAGACCTAGGGGCTCTTCGGTATTTCTTGGATATCGAAGTTGTTTGATCGAAGTCGGGAGTGGTGCTCTCTTAAAGAAAATATGCCCTTGATCTGCTCTTAGCGACAGGGATGTTAGGATGCAAGCCTGCCCTTGATATGCTGTTGGTTGGTTTGTTGACTTATTTATCTCACTATTACTTGGCCGGATCTTTCTTGTGTTGTGGGCATTGTTAGTAATTCATGCATACGCTTCGTATCACGCATTTGACGGCTGTGTAGCTTATCCTTCGATACCTCAAGTCTGCATCGGGTAAAGGTTTACTTTTTCAGCAACATGATCATCTTCACCTTTCGGGTTACTTCAATGTTGACTGTGCTGGAAGTCTATATGATCGACAGTCTTCGCTTGGATGTTGTACGTTCGTTGTGGCAATCTTGTTTGTCACTCCTCGAAATTCGGAACTTGAGTATGGAGGCCCAAATCCTGAGTTCCAAGGTGTGAAGTAGGTTTTACACATTCATTCATCCACATTCTTATTCAAATCATTATTCGTCCAAACCATATCATAATTAAATCATCCAAAACATAATAATTGAAATTTAAACTTTAACTTAAACTCCAAAGATCTAAAATCCAAATCAACAACTACTACTCAATTCCTCTCATCACTCTTTCATTACACGTTTTCAAAATAAAAAAAAAACTAAATACTCAAAGTCTAATGGAAGTAGCCATCGAAGTATTCTTCACCTCCAGCTTCTCTCTCATCTTATAAATCTTCAAGTATTGATTATTTGGTGAACTAGAAGCCCAGGGAGATCATTTCCACCACGAGTTTGATACAGACTCAAGAATGGAAAGGAATAGCACGACTTGACATATAACAAGATAAATTGTCGAGATAGAATATTCACAATGAAGGCACAAATCATGGTAGGGTGGCATGAATTTGAAATAGATACGATGGAGACAAGTGGGACATATAACGAGATGTAATGCCATGATACTAGATTTGCAAAATGTGTATGATGTCATGATGCATAAGTTATTCAACACATGCAATTTAAGTCATCCTGGGTATGATCTCCAAGGGAACTCCCTCTCGATATCGCCCACCAAACAATCATCCTTGCCATAAAGGCCGGAATCCTCTACTCACCAATCAATTATCTCGGCGAAGGGAACCCCCTCTCAATATCACCACCAACCAATCAATCAATATATATTCAATGCGTTCCATGATAGGGTTAGCAATACAATAATCAAGCATTCTCAAGCATACAGATTTATGCATTCGCATTCATGATGCATGCAAACATAAGAATCAACAATGCAATATAGGGTATGCATGAGAGAATCTGTTCATAATTCAAGAACTACACATGGTATAAGTGTTGAGGATGAATTTAGGAAGATACAACTTTGTAGATTAAGATTTAGAGGAATACGCCAGAAGGGTTATTGTCAACGAGCTATAAATATAAAAGAATACATCAAGTCTTAGTGCTTGAAGGATGCGTTGTTGATGGGGAAACCTACAAAGCCATACAGAAAGAAAAGGCCTATTGAAGAAAATGGCTATTCCCATTCATGTAGACATGTTTAAAGAGACAAGGGGCATACTCAATGCAAGAGGGCAAACTCAAACAAATAGAGGGATGTTATGAATACACACAATACTTAATTTAAGAGTAGGAAAGATCCCATACCAAGGATCACAAACTTATAACGAAAGGAAGAAATGGGGAAATTTGAGAAAACTGGAAGATTCTAGATAGAATATAAGATGTTAAATCGAAACCTAATGAAAATCAAACAAGTTAGAGAATCACTCACAAGTCTAACATAGAAGAATTTCAACAAAGGAGAGGAATGCAAGAACTGAATAGATGGAAAGGATTCAAATGAAATCAAACAAAGTTGAAGATTACTCACCTGTTTGTTTGACGCGAAATGGATTCTAACTTGCCCCGACTTGATGTGACTAGGTTGCGACTTCCACACGCAACTCCGGTTGTCGATTCCTAACTGATTCTAGAGCTTCTAGTGGTGCCGGACCCGAACCTGATTTAAACCCAACGTAGAATCAATTGAATCTAAAAGGAAAAGCTATTTATCTCTACACTTTAAATTGAGATACAAACTAAATTACGCAACATACCTGATACCTCGATATTGTCATTGGCTAATTGATTCAACCCCTAAACTCAGCTCGATTCGTGGAGAATCCAATGAGTTGACTCGGTTGAGTTGACTTGATTCATTCGAATCGTCTTCTTTTCTACCTCTTTCTTTCTTCTTCTTTCTCTTTCTTTCCTTCAATCTATGTCCAACAAGGATGCTGGACTCAGCAAGACTTGATTCAACAAAGACCAAACGAGTCAATAAGTCCTAACTCGATAAACTCGATTCTCTCTCTCATTTCTCTCTCCCATTTTCTCTCCTTCTCTCTTTATCTCTCTTGTTCGTTTTTCGTGGTGCTTCCATCTCTAATCACGAGGGATTTTATATTGTTTCAGGGCTTCCGGAATCTCAGTCAAAGTAGGTTTCACGAATTAGTTCTTATGCAAGAAGTTCTAGTGGTTGGTTGTAACGCTGAATTGATTTATCGTTGCTTTCACACATGCCTTGATCGTAGCTAGATCTTTGGCCATCAATGGGCGACGACATAACTGTTAGACAGGTCACATGCCTTGTATAGCCGAGCCTTGTATAACGATTCTATAGATTTTGTATTTATCATTTTACCTTATATGGTCAGTGTAATACTCTATATATTCAACCCTTCAAGGTTGTCTCAAATACACAGAAAAGCAAAGGAGAAACATTTTTCCTTAAAGCCTTCATTGTTTTGCTTTCTAACATGGTATCAGAGCCATACCGATCCTAATCCGGCATCCTCTTCATCACCGACACCACCGTCTGTCAGATCCGGCCCTCCCCTATCAGATCCGGCCCTCACGAAGCTCGTCCGATCGTCCCAAATATTCAAGCTTTCTACTCTACAATGGTTACAATTTGGACAGAGATAGCTATGATGGATCCGGAATTCCCAAATGACTTTAAAATATTCCACACAATGCGCGAGAGTGCGCAAGTTAGACAGTTTCTTATGAAACTGCGTTTGGAATTTGAGCATTGCAGGGCTGCTCTTCTGAACCGTAGCCCAACTCCTTCAATGAATTCGGTTATTAATGATTTATTAGCCGAAGAATAACGACTACAGGTCCTCTCTCAAGGGACATCTCAGGGACCATCTGACCTAGCACTTACTGTATCCACCTTTGCACCAAACCGTGGTTCCACTACTTTAACTTGTCGTGGCTGTAACAAAGTCGGACATGTAGTCGCTCAGTGCAAAGATTGGTGCGCGTATTGTCGGAGGACTGGTCATGGTATTCAGGAATGTCGTTCACGTACCTACACATCCTCATTCGGCCGTGGACGTGGTGGTCGAGGTCGTGGCCATGGTCGTGCTCTTTTTGTAATTCTACGACTACTTTCGAGCTTTCTGTTAGTGATACTGCATCCACTGGTTCTGTTGAATGTCTTTCCTCACCTTCAACTCCTGCGATGCTCCAGCAGATCGTGCAAGCCCTTCTGCGGCCGGTATGTCAGGTATCACCTCATCTTCTCCATGGTTCTTCGATTCCGGTGCTTTCAATCATATGACTGGTGATGTATTACATCTCCACAATACTCGTCCCTACACTGGCAATCAGGCTATTCTACTGCAGACGACACTAAAACTACCCATTCAGTCCGTTGGCTCCTTGACTTTCTCTCCTTCTGACCATTGGCCTTCGTGATATGTTTCATGTCCCTAAACTCTCCTCAAATTAATTTCTGTTGGTCAACTTACATCCAATAACTGCTTGGTCATCTTTCTTCCCAATTGTTGTTTTGTGCAGGATCTGGCAACGGGGAAGGTACTTGGGAAGGGTAGGCGGGATGGATGTTTGTACGTGCTGGACTTTCACCCATCCGTTACTCCAGCTCGTTGTTTCTTCTCTCCATCTTCCTCGGATATTTGTTCGGCAAATAAAATATGGATACTTTGGCATTTTCACCTGGGTCATCCACATTCTGATCGTTTGATTCAGCTCTTTTCTTTTGGCATTTTAGGGAACATTTATTTTAATAAACGTGATTTGGATTATTCTTGTTCTTCCTGTTTCCTTTCAAAAAGTAAGTGCATTCCCTTTTCTCTAAGTACTACAAAATCGTCATCTATGTTTGAATTGGTGCATACGGATGTCTGGGGTCCTTCCCCAATTATGTCTCTATCTGGACTACGATATTATGTTATATTCATTGATGATTTCACCCGTTACACTTGGATTTACTTTTTGCACTCTAAGTGATGCGGACACAAGCGCATTCAAGGTGTGTACCAACGAAGAAAGCGCCAATCACAAGTGTCGTCCTTGTGGATAGACGGACTATTGAGGAGCTGAAGACCTTTCACATGTGATTGGACATATAGAAGACCCCACTCAGGGAAGACACATGTGAAGGAAGATTGGAGAAAGAAGACCGAGCGCCCGAACTTCCCGCAATTATGTTATTTGCGCGTTTTTGCTTAAGTTAGGGGTTTATTTGCGTGTTTTGCTTAAGTTAGGGGTCTTTTAGTAATTTTATATCTTTATTTGCTTATTCTAGGGGTATTTTAGTAATTTATGTCTTTATTTGCTTATTTAAGTGGGCTAAAGCCCTAAATCCGAATTTGAACTATTGATGAATGAAAAGCAAACCCTTTGGTTGCCCTCTTCTTCTCTTCTCTCTAATGGTGCTTCTTTCTTCCCTTGATCTTCTTCTTCTAATTTCTTCTTGTGCCCCTCCAACTTCCTCAAGGTAATTATTTCCTTCTTTCCCTTTTCTAGTTTTGGCTAATCCTTCTTCGATCAAAACTTTGAGAATCAATCTAAACCCTAAACCCTCAAATTCCAAATCCTAATCCGAGAAACTTCTTGGTTCTTCGGACTAGTGATCTTCATTGATCGATTGGTGTGTGACATGCAAGATCGGGAGGTCTCATCCCTCGCCGGATCCAACCTAAGTAATAATTGAATCCATACTCCATGGTTGTGATGATGGCCCGCTCCATGCATGTTTCCTTTATGATTTCCAGTTATGATGATTACTGCTAGAATTTTAGATCATTTATTCCTTTTATTTCCGCTGTTTAATTATGTCATGAGCATGCATCATAATTAGGGCTGTCCTGCGTCACTAAGTCACAGGTGTTTGAAAAATTCAAAATATTTCATTTATGGTGGACACTCAATTTCGAGTAAAAATTCAGACTCCGCTCTGACTCAGGGGGGGAGTATCTCTCCACAAATTTTGTACATATCTTCAGGGTCATGGGATTACTCATCAGACACCTGTTCTGATACTCCACAACAGAATGGTGCGGCTGAACGCAAAATCGCCATATTGTTTAAACTGCTAATACCTTAATGACAGCTATGAGTGTTCCTCGTTCCTTCTGGGCGGAAACTATGATGCATTCAGTCTACTTGATTAATCGGTTGCCAACCACAGTTTTGAGTAGTAAATCTCCCTACTTTGTTCTCACCGGTTCTCTTCCTACATATTCCACATTTCGTGTTTTTGGTTGTGTATGTTATGTTCATCTGGCATCCCGTGAACGTAACAAACTTTTTCCAAAATCAGTAAAATGTATGTACTTGGGATTTGGAGAAACTCAGAAGGGTTTTCGTTGCTATGATCCGGTCTCTCATCATGTACGGGTATCACGACATGTTATTTTTCTTGAGCATATTGTCTTCCATTCATCTGGTCCTCCTTCACCCACACCAGACTCACCTGGTCTTACTATTTTTTCTGACATTTCGATTGCGTCGAGTCCTCTTCCTTGTCCATTGTAGGTTTATTCACGACGTCCACGTACAGATCCATCACCTACTACTCTCCCTATTGTACCTGTAATTGATCCAGATCCTATCTTGGTATGTCGTTCCACTCGTGAACATCGACAGCCTGATCACTTGATATACTCTATGTCTACCATGAATACTACCCTGGATACTGTATCTATTCCTACTTCATACAATTAGGCAACCAGTCATGATTGTTGGAAGAAGGCTATGGCAGAAGAACTTACATCATTGGATGATAACCATACGTGAGACATTGTCACTCGACCTCCTGACCACCAATTAATTGGCAGTAAATGGATTTATTCTGTGAAGCTCAAGTCTGACGGATCATTAGATCGATATAAAGCTCGACTTGTCGCTCAGGGATATAAATAGGAACACGGAATTGATTATGATGAGACATTCTCTCTTGTGGCCAAGATGAAAACTGTTCGCACTCTTCTGGCAGTATCATCAGTTCGCTCTTGGCCGCTCACTCAGATGGACGTGAAAAATGCTTTTCTTCATGGAGACCTCCAAGAAACAGTATATTTGAAACCTCCTCCTGGATCTTTAATCCTTGCCGATAAAGTCTATCGCCTGAAGAAAGTTCTATATGGTCTCAAACAAGCTCCTCGGGCCTGGTTCCAACGTTTTCATGATATTGCTATAGGAGCTGGTTTTACTCAAAGTGGTCATGATCCATCCTTATTCTTGCGTACCTTTGAGCATGGAATCGTTATTGTTCTCGTTTATGTTGATGACCTCCTTTTGACTGGTAGCGATGATACTGGCATCTCAACATTAAAGGAAGTTCTGAAGTCATCCTTCAAGATGAAGGACCTGGGTCATCTAACTTACTTTCTTGGACTCGAATTTTCGCGTTCTATACGTGGAATCCTGGTCAGCCAGCATAAATATACCAAAGATCTTCTCGCCATGGCTTCCATAACGGACCAGAAGACAGTTCAGACTCCCTTGGAACTTAACGTTCAATATGGCCGTGACGATGGTGAACTTCTTGCCGATTCCACATTATACCGCCGTTTGGTTGGGAGTCTGGTTTACTTAACAATGACTCGTCCTGATATTGCCTACACAGTCCAAGTTGTCAGCCAATTTGTTTCTGCTCCTCGAACTCTTCATATAACTGCAGTATTGCGCATCTTACGGTATCTACGTGACACTCTGGATCGATCTTTGTTTTTCTCTTCCACGGCCTCTCTGGATCTTCGTGCTTATTCGGATGCTGACTGGGCCAGTTGTACTCTCACCCGCAGATCTACCACTGGCTACTGTGTTTTTCTTGGCACTTCCCTCATCTCTTGGAAGTGTAAGAAGCAGGCCACTGTTTCCAAATCAAGCACGGAAGCCGAGTATAGAGCAATGTCAGCAACTTGTAGTGAGATTATCTGGTTACGTGGACTTCTTTCGGACTTGGGCGTTCCTCTACAAGATCCTACTCCACTCCATGTAGATAATCTGAGTGTCATTCAGATTGCCTTTAATCCGGTTTTCCATGAACGGACAAAGCATATTGAAGTTGATTGTCACTTCATCCGCTAGAAGTTTCAGTCTCGGCTCATTTCGCTACCACATGTCGCTTCCCATGATCAGCTTGCCGACATTCTCACGAAGTCCCTCACTTCTGCACGACACTCATTTCTAGTTAGCAAACTATTACTTGTCGATGACCCGCATTAGTTTGAGGGGGGATGTTAGACAGGTCACATGCCTTGTATAGCCGAGCCTTGTATAGCCGATTCTATAGATTTTGTATTTATCATTTTACCTTATATGGTCAGTGTAATACTCTATATATTCAACCCTTCAAGGTTGTCTCAAGTACACAAAAGCAAAGGAGAAACATTTTTCCTTAAAGCCTTCATTGTTTTTGCTTTCTAACAATAACGATCAGGTGGGCCACATGATGAGTGTATCTAATCTTGGATCGTAGGTTGTAGTGGTTTCCATGGTGAATGTTAATTTAGTGAGGAAGACGAAGTCCTCCAATGGCGGATCGAAGATCTGAATAAACTTCATCAAGCCGATGTTGTTAGACGGTTCAGATTGTTGCTATGAAGCTCGTAGATGTGTAGAATCGAAGCTCCGTCGTCCTTTGTTCGTTTGAAGGGTTTGAGTGCCTACCACACGTTTTCGTGAAAATCGGAAGGAGCAGGTTCGAACCGGTTTGTTCAACTGGTTTTGCGGTGTGGGAGTAATGGTGGGTCCCACAACATCAGTGGTGTGGATTCTCTAAGGTCTTGAAGTTTTACGAGGCTACATCTATGTTTTCTTAGGCGACAAGGTCAAAGAAGAAGATTTGTTACAAGATGATTCCGTGGTCTGCGTTCATGATAGATAGGGTGTTGTTGTTGGGTTGGGGCTTTGGACGGTGAGGACCAATCGAACAAATCTCCTCTTGGATCCTCGCTTGAATTTGGTTGCGAACGAAGGAGGAAAAGAAACAATTTCCATTTTGGATGTGTTCGCGCGCTGATTGGAAAAATAGGTTCCGGTTTCGTGCCTTACACATTGCATCTGCCTTCACACACGATGAGTTGCACATGGGGATGGTCTTTGAGATGGCGTGGTGTATGGCCATTAATCACACTGTCCAGCAGGCCATTCGTTAATCGGTTTGGGGCTTTACCGTCAGACTTTGAATTTACGTGGTTACTCTCGAAATTCAATAGTCCATCTCGAAATCTAACGGTCATATCGACCTAAAACTATGAATGAAGTGTATTATGATGCTTTTAAGGTTGTGTAGGTGTGAGTGTATGGGTGGTTTTCCAAACCATCGGGTTAGATCTTACTCTTTTTGGGCGATGGTGCAACAGTATATTGCGTAGGATTCTTCTCGAGGATTTGGGAACTCCGGAAATGGGTTCAGACATAGCCTGAAGTAAAAAGTAAACCGATGGATTCGATGGGGATCATCCGTGGATCGTAATGATAGTCTTTGCTTGATTTTTGGGTGGATCATCCAGTGGATATGATGCGAAATCTGATGGACGGTGAATCTTGTGATTTAAGGGTTGAAATTACAGGTGTATATGTATATGTACACGAGGGTAGGATCATTAGATCGTTATCTCAACTGTAGGGTAAGCTTATACTAGGGTGACAAGTAAGTTGAATAGATTAGATTCTCGATTGGATGCGTGTACGAGCGGATATGAAGATCTCGTAGTTGTTTTACTATGATCGTGTGGTCCATAATCGAGGTGGAAGATCAAATATCTCAATCCAGTGATGATGAGTCGTTTTAATGATTGGTTGATAAACAATCGGGTACGTGATGGTATGAGATGTATGTGAGTCTAAGGGTGTGTACATGTGCGTTGATCTACACAACTCTACTAGGAAAAAATCTAAGTGTTAAATTATACACGTTTACATATGTGGGAAAGCACTCGTGTACCTACTCGTACGCGAAAATTTTGGGATGTTACATTATTACCGGGAAGAGTATGAAGAAGCCCGTTGTTGCACGCTCTTGTACCAAATCTAAGTATAGGGCAGTGGCTCATGCAACATGTGAACTTGTTTGGTTTCAAACCTTCTAACAAGAACTTGGCTATAATCCTTCCAATCCCATTCCTTTGCATTGTGATAATCAAGTTGCCATTCACATTGCCAGTAATCCGTTGTTTCATGACCTCATAAAGTACATTGAGATTGATTGCCACTTCATTCGGGAGAAGGTGGCTAACAAGGAGATTACAACTCCCTTCGTTCGCTTTGGGGAACAATTAGCTGATGTCCTCATCAAGTATCTTAGTTGAGATGCTCTTCTCCGCATTACTGGCAAGTTGGGCATGAATCATGATTGACATTTATGCTCCAGCTTGAGTGGAGTATGGAAAGATAATACAATGTACTTATATAATGTTGATGTGTAGGTGTGTTGTGTACACAGTCTTTTTGTGATTTTCAAGAGTATGTAAGGGTGTTCTCTAGTAATATAATAAAAGTGTGTTCGAGCTTGTGGCTTCAATATATAAAAGTGCTTCTCTTTCAAAACTCTCTTTTCTCTTCTTCCTTCCCCGTCCAAATTTCTCAAATCAACTCATGTTCTTTTTCCCTCCTTGTACCATCGCTATATCTCTACCTCCACGTAATTTCTTCCTCCTTTAGCCACTCGCTATGTTCTAGCGATGACATGCCCCTTTCTTTCTTATCTTCCTTCGAGAGACCCCCGTTCTTATTCTCTAATGTTCAACTCGCAAATGTCCCCAAGGATATTATCCACTTCTAGCTCACTCTAACCAAACTCCTTTCTTTTCCAAATTAATCCTCTCCTTGAGTAACTTAAGCTTCTAGAACAAACTGAAGCCTACCACACACTCCACTAAGGAGGACCACCAATCCGTTACTTACTCCTAAAATCCCTCTACCTCGAGCCAAGCCAGCTCAAAACGGAAGGGCGTATAGCCCCGATTGTTGTCGACCACTTCCAAAAGGACTGGGCAATGATCGGACATTGACTTGGAAGACCTCTTTGCATTATCAATGGAAAGGACTCCACCAAGATGATGAAACCAAGAATCTGTCAATCTTAGACATAACAACCCTTCCTAACCATTTGACCATGTGAATCTGACGTTCCCCATTGGGATATCCACAAGCTCATTCCTATCAACCTAATCAGAGAAGTCTCTCATGCTTCGTATAATTCAATTTCCATTCAATTTCTCATAGATGAATCAAACAACATTGTAATCTCCCTTTACACACCATAGCAACTACCACTTTGTGCGAAGCGAACTGAATCCAACTCGTCCCAAAATAAGGGCCTCAACCTTGGCTGGTTCGGCCTATATACCGCAATGAATAACCAGTTGAATGTCGACACCACGTCTCCTAGTACCACAGACTGAGAAGTTCCTCCCCACTAATCCTCCTTAGACCAAAGGGACGAGTCCCAAATCACTAAAATACCCCCCGGTGAGCCAACAACATCACAAACCACCCAATCTGGCTACAACCACCCCACACTAAACACCACCTTGGAGCTTTTTCTCCTGCAGAACCATTAGTTGGGCCCTTGAATCGCTCTCAAACATCCTGAACTTTGAGCTGCTTCCGCAAAACATCCCAACCCCCTCACGTTCCAACTTAACAACCCCATTGATGCTTTGTATGAACCCATTTGCCCTTCTCGGTTCTTCTCGGAATGGGTTCCGACTTAGAGATCCACGAGACTCCAAGATTGGCTAGCTCCCTGCAACCTTTGAAGACTTCAACACGTCATTTGTTCCTTTGCCTTCACCATCTAAGCCCCCCTTTAATAAACTAAAAATGGCCAATGTAATCCTCATCACAGTCGCCAAACGTCACCATAATCGATCTGCCGACATGGCTAATGGCCTCCCTTATCCAACGCTTGCCCCGAACCGTTGAAGCTTACGTTCAAAGCTTCGTTCTAGATGAGGTGCTGACATTGTTGTTGAGAATAATGTAGGCACCTCTCTCTCTCTCTATCTCTCTACGAGCTAACGCATGAAAGGGGGCGACACCTCTACACTGGTCGCAAATCTCATCTTTGAAACAACACCTACGTATGGCACCATCGTTGTCTTGGCTCTCATGAATGACACCACTGCTTGAGAGTCGCCTCCAGCACTGTCTTCTTGATCCTCCCCCATCTACTATTGAGAACCCCTCTTCACATGGAGCAGGCCCGAGGAGACCAATCTCGCCTGAACCAAAAGACAGGGAACCATGGGGTGAGAATGGGGGAGTTGAACACATGAAGTAGATATCAAGAGAAAAGAGGGGGCTCTCGGACGTATGAGGAATTAAGTTATCCCCCACACAAGTGCCAAAGCTTGGAGAAATCTCATGCATACCAAGAATCACACAGGCCATGACAGGTGTCACCTGCTTCACAGAAGCCTTTGCACTAGTGTTGGTTGTGGTCCTCAAACCAGCCACGTGTTAATAAAGAAAGACCCCACCCTGACAATTGACATCCTATAGGTGACACCTATTGCCCCTACCTCACCACGACGGCAGCCTGATCTAGACTCCAGGTCCCACGTAGCCCGGTCCACTTGCCTCCTTGCTTCACTTCTTGGCTTAGAACAGACACCTGGCAAGGTCATCATAGCTTTTGTCACAACCCTACCATCGGTGAGAGATGAGACAATTGTCTCTTGAAGGTCCTGCAGCTGTCCTTCTGAGGTTGGGTTGCAACCAAATGGGTGGTTGCCTCGCCACAACTCTTGTGAGCGATTCTTCGCCTGACACGTAGCCCGTCCATCACCTAGTACTCTGCAGTACCTTGCACACACTCCTTCGTTCTTCCCCTTGTGAAGCAACTCGATGCTAGCCAGAGACCATCATCCCTAGCCTAAGTAGCCCAAGCGGTCAAAGTCCAATCAAGTTGTTCCGGCATGCATGACCCAAACGATGAACCTCTCTTTGATGATCACCAACCAAGGGGTGCAAAATCGGTTACGTAATGACCGATATGTAATGGTAACGATGGTTTACTGTTACACGATACGAGGTGAAATGGCAAGGTCCAGAAA
This sequence comes from Magnolia officinalis, assembly GCA_021015155.1. Lineage (NCBI taxonomy): Eukaryota > Viridiplantae > Streptophyta > Magnoliopsida > Magnoliales > Magnoliaceae > Magnolia > Magnolia officinalis. The sequence continues at coordinate 15,726 of JAJHSJ010000420.1, read as the reverse complement.
TAAAGACCTGCAACGGCCGCCGTTACGGTCCCCTCTTTGTTTCTCCTCATCTTCTTTTCATATACTGCTGATACAATGGCTGCAGCGGCCTGTGGCTTATGTTGCTGCCGCTTCTTTCCCCCCCCCCCCGCTTCTCGAAAATGATGAATGGAACAACCATGCACTCACCTCTTTTTTTATAGTCTGCGTTGTACACTGCTTAGTGCACATGCACTGTTTTGGTGCATGGGGCCCAAATTATTTATGTGTTTGTATCCATGCCATCCGTAAAAATTTTTCAAAGCATGATCCCTACAATGAAGCACCGTAGGGAAGGCCACTCAACCTCTTTTTTTTTTTAATACTTTGCGGTGTACACCGCTTAGTGCACATGCACTGTTTGGTGCATGGGGCCACGTTAGTGCACATGCACTGTTTTGGTGCATGGGGCCCACGTTATTTATGTGTTTTGTATCCATGCCATCTGCAAAAAATTTAGAGCATGGTCCCTACAATGAAGCACCATAGGGAAGGCCACACGATAGGGAGGCCTGCTGAACCTGTTGATAAGTTCACATGGACTTGGATTACGAGAAAGAAAAACACAAATAACACCTTGATCCGAAACAACTTTTGGTCTCAAGAAGCTTTTAGTGGTGGAAATTCAATCTCCACCGTGCAGTACACTCGAGATTTGAATTTTCCTCATTTTTTGGACCGTGCCCTAAATGTGATGCAAGGGACATGTGATGGCCTAAACCGTAGATGCATGTATAATCAAGTTTGAAGAAATTCAAATAATGAAATAAGGCAACTAACTGTTATCAATCATGTCAATTAAACAAATCTCAACACAGAGATGAAAGCGTTCCATTAAGATCATGCCCCTTAGCATAGAATCATGTAAACAGTAAAAAATGGAGGACATGGGGATATGAGGATATCCCAGATCTAGCATAAGCTAGTCCACAATCAAGTTGGGATCCTATTCTCCTGACTAACCATCCTCTTTTCCGTTCACCAACCAAAAAGGTATATCCAGAGAGGAACGAAAGGAATGAAGAAGAGAGATTGGTTCGAGATGAGAGGGAGTACAAATTCTAGGGCATCAAAGAAAAAGACGGTTGACTCTTACATTTTCCTGCACTTCGAGGATCTGGAAAGAATGACAATCTGAAAACCGGGTGGAAATCCTCAACACCAAGGGTCAATACTAAAACCCTAATGTCTTTGGTAAGAGAAAGAAACATACAAATTTCTATTCATTCAATAATAATAAAATAGGGTTTCCCACAGTGTATATATAAGTCATAGAAAAAGTAAAAGAAGCCCTGGAAACAAGGAAAATAACAAAAAGACGAAAAAAAGCAAAAAAGTGCACTAAAGCCCCTGAAAACAAGAAAAAGAACAAAAAAAACGTCTCTAAAACTAAAAACACCCGCACAACAGAGTGTGAAATCCGCAAATCCGCCCATGGGCCTGCGGTAAGAGTGCAGCCATGCCACTCCTGCACTCACAGCACGTCAAAAAAATGGGTCCAATGGACCCGGCGTCCATTCAGATCAACTCCTCCGCTCCGGTACTCTATCGGCGACGCCTCCTCCTAGGTACACTCTAAAGGGTGCACCACTAATGTGCGCATAAAAATGAGTTGTGTGAAAAGGATGGATGGCATAGATATTCAAACATGTGCGTCGAGGTGGGGCCACACTCAAGGCGTCACTCATTATGGTCCACCTGTTATTTATATCAACTTTTAAAAATAATAATAATAATAAATAAATAAAATTGTTTTAGCTTGTTAGTACACCCCACTATCAGTTCACACTTCACTGTTAGCCACCCCCACTAGGGAATCAATGCTAAGACCTCAGTGTTGAAACGAGGTATCTTTCACTCAGTGTACCATATAGCTTGATTTTTAGGACCATGCCTTAAAATGAGTTGGCAAAACAGATTAACGACATGGATATAAATATACATTGAGGTGGGGCCCCATAGTTAGGGCCTCATCCACTAGCGGTCCACCTAAGATCTTGATTTGCCTCATTTTGGACCATGCCATAAAATGAGTTGGTAAAATGGATGGACAACATGGATATATAATACATACATTGAGGTGGGCCCCACGTATATGGCCCTAAAATAGTGCCTGGGGCATATATTAAGGCAAAATTATTAATTAATTACATTATGGGACCATTGTTACAAAGTCACGATCCAAAAAAATAAATTATGATTGATGATTTCACGTTAATTTGCAGACTTGTTTTTTGAAATAGGACCATTCGATATGTTTCATTCTTCACTGTCTAATAAATGTCCACCAATCCATAGTGGGATAAGTGCCAAAAGATTGCATTAATTTGAGCTGATTTGGGCCATCAAATGGTCCCCTAAATTAGTCCCAAATCAATAACACTATTTACCCAAATTTGATTTTAATTTTTCTTAAGATCTATGGGTATATAATACACCCAATACTATAAATAATAGTAAAATCTGCAAATATGAGAGGTTTTGGTTATATATATATATATATATATATATTATATATAATTATATATATATATATATATAAGGTTTGCCAGTCAATTCTAGGTTGTCAGGCTCATAAATCCATCAGACAGCTCGATATAGCATGTTCACCAAAGATTGGACTATTACACTACCATAAACATGTTCAATTTTATAAATGAATAGATATTTGGAATATTTATAAATTTTTGATTTTCTAGATTTTTTTTTAGCAAAAAAAAAAAAATTGACCGATACATGGATGTATTGCCCATTACACCGATTTAGCATATTCTTAACGGTGGGCACCTTTACCGCTACGGAAACACCTTGCCACCAGCATAATCCAACATCTATGACCTAGTTGCTCTAAGTTCCTTCCAACCCTTGGTCACCTAATCCACTCTATGACCTCGATGCAAGATCTGACAATTGCAAATGCCTTCGTGTACCAAAGCGAGGTGGATGTCCCAAACACATCCTCCCATCCAAATTGACTTATCAACTCATTTGCAGATGGAAATGGCCGGACCATCCTTAAACAAACCATTAGTGAAGTTTATGCTCTCAACATTTTAAGTCTATTGTAGGGAGATAAATACCTTTAAATTACTCAGGTGACGAAGGATTCTATCCTCTTCCCCCAACTCGCAATAGTCAACGAGCAAGGCCCCAAGTCGGGAAGTGAGGCTCCCTCCTTTAATGTCACCACCAAAGACCACTGCATCGCCTTCCATGCGTTTCCAGCACCAGTAGACAAACTTTACCTACGGATCCGCTAACGTCATCTCCTTCCGAATCCAGTGCCATCTTCTGAGGTCGAGGCAATTGGGCTTCCATTGATATTCGTGGACTCTCCTCTTGCTTAGTTGGCTGGTTTGGCATGGTCGCCCACTGCAACATCCCCGTAAAAGCAATCCCCTCGACCCCAGCCTTCCCCACACTACCCTTAATTGTCCTTACTTCCTTTGTCACCATCTCCTTTACTTGTTGTGTTCCCTCTCTTCTCCCTGCTCTTTTTCTTTTTATTACAAACTGATTAACCACCTCGGGCCCTTTGCACAACGATCTCTCTACCTTCGAACCTCTTCCCTTTGGGACCTTTAATCATCTGCTTCACCTCCTCCAGTCTCTCCATTTGGATGAAAGCAAAACCTTGGATTATTGTCGAACCCCGTATCCTTGGAATCGCCATCCCTCACCATCCCAAACTTCTAACACCCAAGAGAAATTCACCATCAATCACTCCTTCAGGAATTCTCCACGAAGAGGGGGGACCTCTAGTAAGAACTCCTTCCCTCCAACCCACACAACCTCCTCCCTTACTAATCCTGGGGCCACTCCTTTGGTCTTCTCCACCTTGCTCCAACCCGCATTTGTATTGACCTCACCACCATTAGGCTTGGGCGTTAGGAGATCTTCCATCTTCAAAGTTATGGTTGGACATTCTGTACTTTATCAACATTAGGCTCTTTCTACTGGGAATGCTCCTACTTCGAGATCTTGCTCCAATCAACGACAAACTCTGCATCCGAGTTCCATCTCGATCGCAGCTCTTGATGTGACCGCGACTTCAGCCTCAATAACTATTACCTCTGTGGCACCAACTTTTATTGCGACCATAACTTCTCTCGCGTGCTCATTGGTCTTGCTCTATCTCTCACACCATGATTTGTTACTGCTAACCATCCGATTCTTGTTTTAAAAAAAAAAAAAAAAAAAAACTTGTAAAAAATTAAAAGAATTGTTTCTTTTGGAAGAGATAAATCCCTTTTTCTAAAGAAAGGGTGATGAGGACATCACGTCATGTACGCCCTTACATGCGTATCAGAGGAGGAGACAGGTTGCACCGATTTCCCTGTTGGATAGACGAGTACCTGTAATCGTGCTGAAGACCCCATGTGCATGTGCGAGCATCTGGAAGACCCAACACTGGGAAGATGCACATGTGTTGCTTTATGGAGTGATCCAAACCATTGGATCGGAGGGACGCAACGATCGGACCATTGGATCGCATGGATTACATGATCGGGCCATTGATCATTGATCGTCCACATCAGTTTTAGAATTTATCATCTTTTAGGATTTAATTTTTTATTATTTTATATTTGGACACATTATGAGTGTTTTGGTTGATTTTATTTAGACTAGGGCTATTTTCATTAAGATTCACAAGACAAATGGATTATTGTAATTTTTGAAACTTCTTAGATTTGTAAAAAGAGGCGGGGCGTGTGACCTCTCTCTCATTGGATTTTGGTGATAAAAAAAAATAATAATAATAAAAATAAAAAATAAATAAATACAGAAGAAGAAGAAGAAGAAGTAGAGAAAAGCTCTTGCTTTCTTCTTCATCTTCACGCGATTTGAAATACTTCCATGCGATTTGGAAGGAAGATTGGTGCGAGGGTCTCCATCTATCTCCACGCCATCTTCTTTTTCTCCTCCATCCAGGTATTTTCTTCAGGTTCTTCATTATCTCCATCCTAGATCTTCGTTTTCTTCCAAACCCTACTTTCCCATACCCATCCACAATCCAAACCCTAACTGACCTAAACCCATCCTCCCACACCACATGCGTGACCGTACAACTACACATGTGAATCTCACCTGCTCCTTTTGGTTTCCACACCATCATTGTATCAAAACCCCTTTCTTCCATCCCCGAAACCCTAACCCTAAACCTAAAAACTCCTATCTTCCTACTTTACCAAATTACCCAAACCCTAATTTTCACCCTAGGTGTATAAGTTTCCTATTTTGAAATAGACTATACCCTATGCTAATTGGATGTCTCTACATCCATTAGATCCTAGTTTCTTTTTATTTAATGATCTTGTGTTACGATATTGGTAGCTTGGGCTAGGATTATGCATATTTTTTTTTGATTTTCATGATATTTTGTAATGATTATAGCAATGTTTGTGTTTTTTTTTTTAAATATCTTAATTGGCTATTTGATCTCATATGTTACTTAGTTCATGCATCAGTTCTACATCAAAGAACTTCCTATTTTTCTCTGTTATGTCAATACATGTTGCTATTTTTTTTTTTAGTTTGTGATATATTAATGACTCAAATCTTGTGAAGACTCAACCAAATCTTTGAGTCGGTGTTTTGTCTGGAAATCAAGTCGAGTTTGGTTTTGAGGTTTATGAGTTGTTGTATTGTCAGAATTCTTTAGCATTTGAGGGGATGTTATATCTTCATTACATGTTACATGGTTTGGCAAAAGATTCATGCAAAAAATTTGAATTTGGTTAGCATTTTTTATTCAATCGTAATAAGTTATTGCCCTATTGGAGAAAGAAAAAAGTTGCCTTGTGATGAAAACCTCATCTTCCACCAAGAACAACATCCTCACTTTGGAAAATGTTTTAAATATACAGGCGTTTAAGAACTGAATTTCATGATAATTCCACTTTATCTACTGTGATGAAATGCGAGACTTCTATTAATCCAGTCTCATCTGTGTGAAACTGACATTCCGTCGAATGCTTGTGCCGTTTAACCCAAGGTTTCAATAACAGTAACAATGGCAGTAATTGGCAATATGGCCGTTACAGTACGGGCTGTAACGGCCATGACGGCTCCTTTTTGTTATAGCTCCATATTGTGTAATGGCTCCCACCATTACGGCTATTGCATAACTGTTTTTCAATACATGTCAGTTGATGGGACATTAGTGTGCAAACTGCTAATTACTCTATACGGACCATGAGCTGGTAAACGTAAACTCCATTTACAATGGTTAGGGAGAATACATGATATAGTTGTTTCCACCTTTTAAGCTTCTTTATATGGAACTAAATCAACTAACTATACTGTTTGATTCTGGATAGTTTATGCTGTCCATTCACGTAGAATGTAGGTCCACATCATGTGGTTGCAATTATTCCATAGTTTACACTTTTCATCCTTACGTATGTTATGCTTTATATTTCAGGATTAATTCGGCAAGGTTTTAGGGAGGAATGCTATTCAAAGGTGATACCGCGTACTACATTTTCTAGCCCACATTCCGGTACATATCTTTTGAACACATGACTGCTAGTCATTTCATCAAGTTTTATGCTATTTGTTATTGTTTCTTGAACCAAGACGGATGATGGGATCTTACAAATCATTTTGCTTTCAATAATTTAGCGTCATTAGGAAATGCAGGACGAACATTGAATTGAATTGTCCATTGGTCTGCCTGATACAGATAAGTATGACAGTGATCCTTGTTTCTTAGGTAAAGCTATTGTTATTTTTAAGTCAAGAGAAGCAGCGGAGACGGCACTTAGGAAGTTAGAGAGAGAATGCCTGATGCTACCAAATGGAAGGTGTGTCGACCTTATTTGTTACATTCTATTATTGTAACAAATAGGTTCTAATTTTAATGTGATAAAACATTTTGATAGGTATACTTTGGCGAAGGCTCATATAGAATTTCTCATTTACTCTGTATAGAAATTGATATTTACATCCACCGTTTTGATAGGCATACCCTTTCTGTACTCTACGCAATACATTAGCACAATTGTATGTTCAATATGGACTGTTGACCAGCCTTTTGAAACCATCTACTCTCTTCTTCTTCTGCACTTTTAAAAAATTTATACACATTGTCTGTGTGATGACTGGACCACATTTATTTTTAACATGGCATGTACAATGATAGGGCCCACCAGATGAGCATCGTATTTTCTGGCAGAGGTCCATGATCTGGACAGTTCAATTGGTGGGTACATAGTGGATCAGCAAAAGTAGACCAATTTCACTGATTGGAGGAGCCTAATCTACCATGTGTCACCAAAAAAACTGATGGTCAGAAAATATTGGCAAGGGTCGGCATTAAATGTGAATAGGGTTCAACAATTAGACATGTAAATTTGGCCCAGGCATGTTCATGCCAGGACCCACCTGATGAATATCTCAGATCTTGTGAAGGCGCTGTGCTGATTCTCTTTGCAAGCATGCCTTCACATCCTTCTCATTTTTCTCTAGTCTTGACATGCATGTGCCAAATTTTAGGCGGTTCATCAGTCGGATGTGCACATTTGAAATGAGGACAATCCAGCATTTGGTGGGTCATGTATGCACACAGAGGAGACAGTGATCATATGTTGCCGCCAACATGTTAAGTTACCATGTTGGCACCGCATATGGGGCCCGGAATGTCGGTTTATGACATCCCCTCCTGAAAATCATTGTCCAAAAATCAAGTCAATCCAATCATGACGTACCCGCCCTTGCTCCCATTTGTTCAAGTAAGTCTAAGTTCAATTCTTCAATTGTGCTACAGTGAAATGTATTGCATAAGCTTTGGGAGCATAACTTTCTGGACAGCTAGCTCCCACTTCTCACAATAATATGATGGATCATTTATAATACTCCAATCCTCTAAATTCCTCAGGGTACTCATGTTGCATATGGCACACCATTGGTATTTACTGAGATCGATACCGATATAGCTTGGCCATATCTGAATATTTTATTTAAAAAAAAAAAAAAAAACTTTCAAGTAAAATAAAATCATAAAACTGAAGTTGAATAGCTTGTCGTGATTGGGATACCTGTGCCATAACTGTGTCTGAACTTTGGGAAGTGGGAATCTGTATCCTCATTGCTTGTCTACGTATCTGGTTGCTATAAGTTGTGATCATCTACAACCAATATGTGAAATTATAGTCATTCTGCTGTCAGCATCTTGGTTGTGTATGATGGTTTAATTTTGATGTAGAAAATTCAACCTTGCGGTTACATCCTAAACCATTGGGCTCATCTTGAATTTGCAGCAATTGATGGTTTGCTACTCTTCATCTTTTTTTTTTCTTTTTTTTTTTCCCTTAAAGAAGCCATGAGATGGCCAACTAATGTAACCTAGATTGTGTTAAAGGCCTTGCACAAAGTTGGAAGGACATGCTCGTTGCTGGTTTTGGTAGGATTAAGAAAAACATCGCCTTCATTAGGTTAACTGTCACTTTGAAGATTCTTTTAATTGAAGTAGGTGGAAGGCCTATAATGATAGTGATGGCTGTAACGGCCTCCATTGTTACAGCCCCCATAATGGCCATTAAGGCTTTTTTTTTTCTTTTTTTTCTGAAATAATACAGCATGTTTCGGCCTTGTAACGGACCGTTACAGGCTCTCTTTTTTTTTCGTAACAGCCATCACAGTCCCGTAATGCATAACAGTTATCACCGTTACCATTAAGGCCATTACGTAACTGCTTTGGAATGCCTTGGTGGAAGGTTTTTTTTTTTTTCTTTAAGGTTATATAGTGATAAAGTACCAATCCTTGATGGCTTCTTAATCTCCATCTCTAGCAGTGCTATAAGCCATTTATCATGGATATTATGGCAGTCGTACATGGGTTTTTATGCACAAGATGTATGCATGCCTTCTTTGATACCCTAATCCTTAGAAATTGGACTAGCAACATCTAAGAATGTATGGGAGTCTGAAGGAAAATGGGAGAAATGAAGGATGTAGAAGAAACAAAATGGAAAGAGGGAAGTTGAGGACGTATTTCCATATGGAGGACCGGAGAAAAAAGAATACCACACGTGAAAATTTCTAACCGAACCGACATATGTTTTATATTTCTAAAATAATAGTGAATTTGGAATTGATGCTGTCACCAACCCTGATTGATTTGCAAACCCATTTTCCATCTTGGTATTCAAGTAGTACTACTATAGGTTGGGAATAGATTATAGCTCCCTAAAATATAATAACCCAAAATGGAAAATTGGCATATGCAAATCAATCAGGATGCGTGTAAATAGTAGCTCCCTATACTTTTATTATGTTCTACTGTGTTACCATATCATGCATTGCAAACTCTATAAATTGATAGTTAGTATAATGCGCTACCTTTGCCATTGTTTTCAATAAAATTACATGTTTTTTCCCTTTCTTGAATAATGATAGATGAATATCTGCTCTGTGTGGTTCATATCGTGAAATTATGAAATCCTTTCAATTACCTTGTGCATAAATGGACAGGGAGGTTTCATGGTAGTGTTGCTTAGAAGTGACATATCTTTGGTTAAAACATGGTTGAAATGAGCTCTACTGGGTGGCTTTGTTTATCTGCAGACCTCTTGTTGGTAGCAGAGGAACTCCAAGGGTGCCAGGAAAACTGCAAACATTTCCTGGCCACCTGTCTATTGACAAAGTTAAACTCCGAATGCCGCCAAGGGAAATGGTGAAGATGCAACTTTCTTTTTAATCATTTCTAGCTTATCTGTGGCCAGGGAGATGCTAGGGAGGATGGCCTCTTCAACCCCATCACATGGTGATCATGGTGCTGACCTAGAAGTCCCCACCCCACTGTAGGTGGGCTGCCATGAAGAATCTCACTGGTCAGAACTCATTGCCATCCATATAAAGGTGATTCAGAAATAATGCTCCAGATTTCAGCACATTTTATGGATGAGGGACATCTATAACCAATGGGATTATTGCCATTGTGGCCCTCCATGATGGGTCCTCCTAGATGAACGGTCTGGATCACCACCTGGTGGGGCAGCAGGGACAAGCTTCTTTAACGATCTTCCTATAGTGCAGTCCAGAATCCCAGCATTTTGTCATCTATCAATCATGTTCATAATATTTCTTAACTTACGTTCCCCTTTTTTGTCTTCCAGCAAAAAGCAGTGTCGACATCACACTGTTCTCAGCCCAACACGATTGAATATGAGATGGCGATGGGATGGAAGCTAATGCAAACTAGATCAGAAATGTGGTGGAAAGAGTTATATAAGGTCCTTAAGGCTGAATTTGGATACTCAATCGAAATGGATTGCAATAATTCAATTCAACTTTGGTTGCACCAAAGATCATGAAAATTTGGACCAAATTAGACTGGTTAATCATGAAATTTCATGATGTTTGGTGCAACCAATGCACCCAAATGGAAATGATCAAAGTGATGGCCTTGATCTTCAATCAACCTTGATGGGACCAATCTTGGTCTCCCATTGGACGATCAAATTGTCCGGCATCAGTGGGGCTAACTGTTGAAATAGCATTTCAGATCATCAAGTCCAACTTGAAGCACGGGGGGGTTTGCATTTAGTGCAGGCCATCATTACAGATTAAAATGACCCTCTTTTTTCTTTTTTCTTTTTTCTTTTTTAAAGTATTGCAGTTCAGTTCAACAGGGAAATGAAGCCCAAGTGAAATCCTTGTTCTCTCTGTTTTTTTTAAATTAACAGCAACTCCTGACGGTGTTATGCTATCATGGCTAGTATTTCCTGCTCCTTTTGTTGTTGCCATTGAAATGAGTTTGCCCTTTTTGTAGCAACAAGGGGTGGAATTGGAAGAACTTAAAATGCAGCTGAAGACCAAATAAGCAGTGACAGCAAGCGTCAGCTCCTTTTGTCAAGCCACATGGCTTCTCATTGTTCTCAAGATAGATAGAAGGTATGTATCATGGCCTGGGGCTTTCAGTTCATACAAGTTGGGTCATAGTCTGATGATCCAGTCCATCTATCTGATAAGGCAGATGCTCAGATGGACCATGCCATAAAGATCTCCTAGATTGGATGTTCTTCTTGGCTTTTTGTCTATTGAACATGAACGGTTGCTATATTCTTTATTCGTCTATACCAACAAGCAATTCCATCTGGGGCTTTGCCATCCACAATGGGGCCCATCAGATCAGCTGTTTGGGTCACCAAACCTGTCTTGTACAAACTTGATACCTGAAGACAAAAGATCATTTAACACATGATCTATTATTCTCTTGACGTTTCAAAAAAAAAAAAAAAATCTATTATTCTCTTGATTTCTGTTGACAGTTGCTCTATATATGTACCCAGCCATGTTTTCAGAGTATCATCTCATACAAGATTTATAGTATAACATGACACTGCCTTTCTATTCTGAATAGGTTTTCAAAGGAAGCTAAAGAGAGATACATTTCACCACTAGTTTTTTGCCACTGATGTCAGTCTACCTTCAACTCTTCAGATTTAAATACAGAAGACTCACATGGAATAGGCACACTGACCTGCACCTAACATTGATTGCCATGGGATGACTTTGAAATCCATCTCTATGCTTCCTGCCCAAGTTTTGTACTTGTCCTGATGGGGAAGCTGTGCTATTTTTTTCACCATGCATAGCTTGTATTGCAAAATCTTTGAGAATTCTAGAAATTGAAATATGTATCAATTGGGTCTGTAATGTGTTCATTCCATATGTAAATTTGATCTGTCTACAGCCAATTTGGTTTTTGTTGAGATGATACATCACAAGAGAAAATTATACTGATGGGTGTAACAAACAAGCTCCACATCAGAATGTCATATGCAGGGCTGCCATCTTAGCAAACTTATTTCTAGTTTTCTTTAGTTACAAAACACTCGAACCTCAATGCAGCATACAATCATTATTGGGTGTGTTTTTTCTTTTGATAATTCTCCAGAGTAGTAAACGCAAATAGTGATGCAGGCTCACAGCCACCTAGGCCCACTTTAAGGCCCAACAATAAGTAGGCTCACTGCCTATCATAGGGCCTAACCTGTGCAGATTTATTTATAGATTTGGAGTTTGAATCAAATATTGTAATTTGCTATTTTTTTTGTAAGATATGGGGTTGATTTAATTATGTGACTGAAGATATGGGGCTGATTTAGAGATGTAATTAGGATTATCTATATTTACTTTTACTATTTTAGGCTTTTACTGTCTTAGGTATAGATTAGATTGATTTGAAATCAGTGTCTCAGTTGAGGGAATTCTTCACTTAAAGAGTCTATAAAAGGGAGATGTAGAAAGTGGTTAGTTCAAAATTTTCAATGTGTGAGTTATTTTCCAAAGCATTGTAAGAATAAGTTGATATCGATAAAACTATTGCTCCCCCTCTTCTCAAATATTCTTGTCTACTTCTTTGGAATACAGTGTTTGATATATCATTGATTGGATGAACAGCTCCTAAAAAAATTACAGGTGCTTTGATTGATGCTAGCTAATTCATGTTATTTAAACTCCGACTGCTGACTGTGGATGAGAATTCCTATTTGGATTGGTGAAGTCGGATTTGCTGAAGATGATGATGTGGTGAGTGTGATGGTGCCTGAGCATGTATCTTACGAATAAAACCATCCAACTTGCAAGGCCCACTGCAGATGCATCATAAACCATTTACATGGAATGAAAGTCCTAATGGGTCCTGAAATTTTGTGGGAAGTAAAATTAACAGTAGTCAATGGTCCAAGTTCAACAAACAAATGTCCAGCAATCAAAAGTTACCTTAGTCTAGTCAAATCTGATTTTGGGTTATGACCTATCTGAAGTGGGCCCCATGGTTTTGAGGGTTTAGCTTGAATGACATGTATCCCACGTGCACAAAGTTTCTGGCCTGAAATCTGACCCTTTTGGTAATATCAGTTGAGGAACATGCATGTCTTAAATGTGGAAATAGCTACTCTCTCTCTCTCTCTTAAATACAAGTTGCCTGGACCAAACCGATTTTTGAGGCAATGCACGTATAATGTGGGGCCCACCGGCGGAGAGGTCCATGATCAGACGGTTCATTCGGTTAGTTAGTAAATCGTAGATCGGCAAAAGTAGATAAATTTTACTTATTGAGGAGCTTTAAAAAAAAAAAAAAAAAAAAAAAAGAGCCTGATGGTCATGAATATCGTGGACGTTTTACAGGTCCTGCGATGATCCTCTTTCATGAATGTCCTTCACCAGATCTTAGAAAGTTCATCTGGTGAATCTGCGGATGTGATTGGCCCCAAAATGGGCCGGCCAGCATCTGGCGGGCCATGTGTGCAGATAGATGGACGATTGAAAATAAGTGATTTTGACATTTCCCTCAGAGACGGTGGTGATTCCATCGTTAGCCTTGGCTGGCTATAGATAACATCGGATTAGAAATTCGATGGGGGGTATGTGTGGAAGCTGAGAGAGATGCGGCATGCTGGAGCTGGGAAATGGAAAAATGAAAAGGAAGGAGGGTAACTGAGTTTATATATTATAATATATATATATATATATATATATATATATATATATATATATATATGAGTCATGCTCCCTGCGCACCTACGCACGTGCGCACCTTTGCACACGTGCATGGGTGTCTAATCTGAACGGTCCATGTGATGTGGAATCCCATGAAACCCCCTGTGACAAAATTTCACCCCGATCTAAAATTCTGGTGGGCTATAGCAAAGAGAAATGCAAATCAAGGGAGGAAACTGTTTTCATTTTTCATGGCCTATTAAAGTTTAATCAAAGTAAAACTTGGGCTGGGGGGTTTCACAAGGTGCTGCTTCACATGAACAGTTCAGATATTGGATCCCCATCACGTATGATGGGTTCTCAAAAAGTTGGTACGTAGTACATACGAACTGGTTCGCAGGTGAGCATTCCGTGTGTTATATATATAAATTAATCTTTGCAAACTTAATGGGCCGACCAGGCTGATCCATTAGGGCTGAAAGTCAGGCAGGTTGGGTCGGGTTGGTGCTCAATCCTAGCCCAACTCAAATGTTCCTATAGCTCAACCCTAATCCAATCGAGCCCAACCTTGGGTTGAGACTTAACCCAATCGGGGTTGGTCAGGTGGATATATGTTAATATTTCATTATTACATTAGTCTATTATAGTTTGATGGAGTATTATTTTTGTACCTATAATTTTATTAATTATATATATGTAGTTATTCAGCATAAAGAACTTTTTTTTAAAAAAACAAACAAGCTAACAATATAGGACAACTCCATGTTGTGTAGCATGCAATCTATTTGGGAGAGAGAAATCAATTATCGGAAATGACGTGGACCAATGAGACTTGACGGCACTGGAATTTCCCGTGACTTCAACATAGACGATCCGCGCTCAATTATAATTTACATGTAACTTATACATCGATCGGGTTCAAGTTGGGTCGGGCAACCCGAGCCCGACCAAGTTTTATCGGGTTGGTATATTTGTATAGCCCAAGCTTAAGACCAAACCCGATACATCCTACCCGAGCCCAACCCATGTTGGGTCGGTCACAGGTCAGTTGGGTTGAACTCGCCCAACTTTCAGCCCTAATATACATAGTCCAAGATGGCCTGATTAAGAAGCATGCTAATTTAAAACCCAAGCCTGGCCCTTGAGTTGATACTCCAAACCCAAGCTTAGCCCATGGTGGGTCATGTCCGAAAGCTTGCCATTGACAGTCCTGAGCATGATTATAGGATTGGCCTATATGTTAGCCCTGGAACATGTTGCCCCGCACTGATGAATAACCTGGACGTCGAGCACATTGGTTCAATTAGTGTTGCCACCTCCACCACATGGGCCTAGTGTGGTTCCATTCCGACTATTCATTTAGTGGTTATCATCAATGAGCCGCATCTGAATAATTGCATTGATTGGATAATTCTAGTAGTCTTGATAGAGCATGTGAATGGCGAAGAGCGCGCGCACGCGCTCTTTTTCACACTTTAAATTACTTGGTTTAAAGCCAAATGGGGGATGATATTAGGTTAGGTCGTTAATGTGTTTAGACGGGATCACCACTAGCCAAATGAACTTCAGAATTTATGGTTGGCTAGAACGTGTAAAATCACTCGTGAGTGGGGGAGATCACTTGATTTATATTCTCACGCAATTCATTGTGGTGATATGCACTATGAATTTTGGGTAAGGGCCTCATTTATGTAAAAGCGAGGGGTTAGAAACTCTTTTCTATCTGTACGATGTTGCGGTTATCTATTTTACGAGATTTATAATTTTGGGGATTCAATAAAAATTTTAGCGTGACTACTTTAAGCTATATTTCGCCAGGATATTAGGACCCCAAGTAGGCAAGGTAAAAAGATAAGAAGAGAGTAAGAGATAAAGAAGTGCATGTGTGTGAATACCGCAAGTGTCCTTGGATATGTGGAGAGGAGTATAGATTAATTCGAGATATGAGAAGGAAAATGAGAAACTAGACCCTTTTTTTTACAAATGGATGGTCAGATGTCCTTAATTCTAACCCTACTATTTGACTTCAATAGCTTCTTTAATTTGACTATTTGTGCTTTAAGTTCGTCAAACAACATAGTTAGGTTTCTTTGAACTTAGTGAGGGGCCCAAAGTGGATTCAGGCATGTGCAATTCCTACTTGATGGCAGCACACACAGCATTGGCTTGCCTTGACCCGTACCTTGGTTGGCCTCAAACGACCTTCGAAGCCATCTAATCCTCTCATTTTCTAGCCACTGCCCCCCAAAATGGCTCATT